>JARJLU010012010.1:0-44843 GCA_030272975.1 Sparidentex hasta
AGTCCTAGACAGTCCAGTTTCTGTATCAGCTGCTGGGGGATGATCGTGTTGAACGCTGAACTGAAATCCAGGAACAGCATCCTCACATATGAGTCTTTAGAGTCCAGGTGGGTGAGAGCTGAGTGGAGGGCGGTGGAAATTGCATCGTCAGTGGACCGGTTGGTCCGATATGCAAACTGGTACGGGTCCAGGGAGGGAGGTAGGCTGGATTTGATGTGTTTCATGACTAACCGCTCGAAGCACTTCATGATGATGGGGGTCAGTGCCACGGGGCGGTAGTCATTGAAGCAGGATGGAGAGGCCTTCTTTGGAACTGGGATGATGGTGGTGTTCTTGAAGCAGGTAGGGACAACAGCTTGGGAGATGTTGAAGATGTCTGTGAAGACATCTGTGAGCTCCTCTGCACAGTCCTTCAGCACGCGACCCGGGATGTTGTCTGCTCCTGCAGCTTTCCGTGCGTTGATCCTGGAGAGGGATCTCCTCACGCTGGCTGGGGACAGGGACAGTACCTGGTCGTCTGGAGGGGGTGCTGTTTTCTGTGCAGAGGTGTTGTTGTCGGCTTCAAACCGTCCGTAGAAGTGGTTCAGATCATTCAGCAGAGTTATATTGTGGTGGTTGCAGAAGGAGCAAGCTTTCAGGAGTGGAGACAGGGACAAGTTTAAGGAGTCTAAGTACAAGTTCAGGAAGGCGGGGAGAGAAGCTAAACGAGAGTACTCTGAGAAACTTCAACAACAGCTCTCAGCAAACGACTCTGGCTCTGTCTGGAGGGGGCTCGGACAGATAACCAACTCCAAGCCCAAAACCCCCCACTCCATCAGCAACTTGCGCCTGGCAAATAAGCTGAATAAGTTCTACTGCCACTTCGACAGACAAAGGAGCAGTCATAACACCTTCCCCCGTGACACCCCTCAACAGCCCCTCCTCACCTGTCTCTTTTCCCCCAGATCAGCAGGAGCCGGGGCTACTCCACAACTTCACACCTATGTGAATCCCTTCTCCTCCACCACAGCGACGACTCTCTGCCTACAAGAGAAGGATGTCAACAGGCTCTTTAAGCGGCAGAACCCCCGCAAAGCAGCCGGACCAGATTCTGGCCCTGTCCACACAGGCGAAAACAATCTTTTTTTTCTCCATCTTCCTTGTCTTCGTTTTAAGAATATTTGCATCCACACTGATCCACTGAAAACTGCCGAAAACGCTGTAGTTCATACTCCAGGCCTATAGATGGTGCGTGATACTCACCAAAAATGGAGAAGAAGACATGGAGCGTGCGCATTAAGCTTGCATGCTGTAAACAAACAGACAGTAGACGGAGAAACTGAACACAACAAGAGGAATATGAAAATGGCTAGTGCAAGGAAACCAGAATCTTTGGTGTGGACTGGTAATGAGGTCAAACTGCAGCTGTGAGCCACACTCAACTACAAGGCATGTAAGTTGCAAGAAAGGCTCAATATCCTCTGCGGCATGAACACAAGCACGTAGTCTGCCGTTGTTGTTGTTGTTGTTGTTGTTACAAGACGTCGCGGGGTTCAGAGGTTAGAGGCAAGAGGTCGAGGGGCGGGGAGATGGCGTCATCGTTTCGGAAAGTATGCAGATTTGCCGTCCACATGAAAACGGGAGGGCTGCATTTTCAGATTTCTCCACCCTGAGACTCGTTTTCAAAAAAGTGCGTTTTCAGGTGCTGAGTTTTCAGGATCCGTGTGGACGGTCGGCCAAAATGGTGCAATACATGTGCGTTTTCGCAAAAGAGTGTTTTCATGTGGACGGCCCCACTGTCTCTTCATCCACCCTGAGGCACTGTGCTGACTAGCTGTCTCCGGTGTTCACAGACATCTTCAACACCTCATTGGAGACATGTTATGTGCCAGCCTGCTTCGAGTTATCCAACTTCATCCCTGTCCCCAAAAAAGCAAGTACCACAGGACTAAATGACTACAGACCTGTTGCCCTCACCTCTGTGGTCAGTCTTTTGAGCGCCTTGTGCTTTCCCACCTGAAAGCGATAACGGACCCAGTCCTGGACCCCCTGCAGTTCGCCTACAGAGCCAAAAGGTCTGTAGATGATGCAGGTAACATGTCCCTGCACTTCACCCTCCAGCATCTGGACTCCCCAGGAACCTACGCCAGGATCCTGTTTGTGGACTTCAGCTCTGCGTTTAACACCATCATCCAAGCTCTGCAACAGGACAAGCTCTCCCAGCTCACTGTGCCTGACTCCACCTGCACGTGGATTACAGACTGACTCTCAGACCATCAGTACCGGTTCCCCCCAAGGCTGCGTTCTTTCTCCTTCATTTCTCATTCATTCTAGTCAAAGAACATCCTGTGAGGAAGAGAATGTTATCCTCAAGGAGGAGATGCCGCACAACCTAGTCTTGAGTTTAGACTCGGAACATGATCACCCAGAAATTAGAGTTCCTGTGTCATCATCGACCCCCCAAAAAGCACATCTAATCCCTGATTGACAGGAAACCTCCTCAGGTGTCACCACTTCCTCCTCCACTGTCGACACTATCTCCACTGGTGTTGCCATGTCCTCCTCCGGTAGCCATACCGCCTCCTTTGGTAGCCTTACCTCCTCCTCCGGTCTTCCCACTTCCTCCACCGGTGACCTAACCTCCTCCTCCAGTGGCCAGACCTCCTCATCCGGTCTTCCCTCTTCCTCCGCCGTTGACCAAACCTCCTCCTTCGGTGGCCATACCTCCTCCTCCACTCTTCCCACTTCCTCCTCTGGTGGCCAAACCTCCTCCTTAAGAGAACAGACCTCCTCCTCCGGTGGGCTTCGTCCAAGCCTTCCTCTGCCCTCCACACCTGTTGGGCATGCATTACGCTTTTGCCTCTTTATGGCTACAGGTCCACCTCTCAAAACAGTGTTGGCTAACATGAAGTTCCTTCTTCAAATGGACAAACTCCATTTGTAAGTGTGTTTTTTGGTTAGAATGCTCAGAGATAAAATGTGTGTGTGTGTGTGTGTGTGTGTGTGTGTGTGTGTGTGTGTGTTAACATGTACACTGTTATTGTTATTAATTTGAAATAATAATGTGATGTTATGAAGTAGATGACAAATTGTAATTTGGATTTGGAATCAGGTGGTGGGAACTAGAGGTGAGCTTTCATCACTTGTACCTGTTACTTTCTTTTGTAGGTGGCCACTATACCTCACCCAAAAGGGTTATGTCCCAACAACTGTGAGGAACATGATGACAAATGTTGTGCTTTTCATCAAGCATAGACAATGTTCATTCCTGAAAGTGGCTAAACTAGGACCAACCGGCTTCCAGAAAGTCATTTATGAGCTGGAGCAGCTCCAGTCCAATGTGTCGTGCATCGACAGAAGGTTACCAGAAGAAGACAGGTAATGTGTTCTTTCTTTCTTTATTGTGTTATTGCTGTGTATATAGTCTGTCATTCAAAAAAATAGGGATTTGGAACCTCTGCAATGGGTGGTATATATGACAGTCTTTTCACAGATGAACAGGTGGAGGTAAGGAAGGAGGTGCTCTTCATTAACGCTGCCAAAAAGAAAATCCCAGAACTGCTTCGTGAGTACAATTCAGTACATATAGAAATTGGGAGACAGAGAGGAGAATTGACATAAATCTGACTTGAACTGACTAAACTTCTTGTATCTGTCTTATGTATTGTAGTACTCTTACCTGCTGATGGCAGTTATGGTAAGCAACACTGCAATGTGATGGGCTATGCAATGGGTTACCTGAGTATCCTTACTGGTCACCACACCATCGTGTTGACCAACATGACCTGGGACCAGGTCTTGTCGACAGACTGCTGGGGTGGTGGGAAGAAGTATAGGGTTTTGCTAAGTATTTAAACTATTCTATGGAAAAGAGATTTCAAGTCTACCTATCCACAGAAATAAGTTAATTTTCTCCATCTTCTCCCTAGGTGATGACCACAAAACAGCTGGCTCATTCGGGCAATCAGCAGTCTGCCTGAACAAGAGAGAGAACGAGTGGCTGGAAAAACTGGCCTGCGGTGACTGCTGTCTTAACAATGAGGACAACACCTTTGTCTTCAACACCATTCTTTCAGATTATGTTACACATATTTCTTCATTTAGGTTTACAGGCCAAGCATCATCTCACTGAGAAGGAGAGGAGCCAGGTCGTCCGTGCTATGTGCCATGATCCCACCATAGCCGAAGAGTTTCATGTTGCTCTATGTTTTATGTTGTATCCCATAAGGAAATGGGATACCAGACATGAAAACTAAGGATGAAGGTACTGAAGGGTGCTTTAGCCAAATCCTCAAAAGACACAGACATCTCTGATGACTCATCTTTACCTGATGACCATTCCAAAGACACGCCAGAGTCAAGCTCTAATGATATGATAGGTCTCTCACTGTTGTTTCGGCTTACGGGCCAAAACAACACTCACGTAGTCAGCAACATTGTTACCTGGTGGGGTGTGATTGGGAGGAAAGGCCTCCCGGATCTGAACCCGAGTGGTGTTTTGTCACTGGACTTCTGTGCTAGTCACAGTTTGTCCACCATGAACACCATGTTCAAGGGTGTCCATCAGTGCACGTGGCACCAGGACACCCTAGGCCAGAGGTCAATGATCGACTTTGTGGTCGTGTCATCTGACCTCCGGCCGTATGTCTTGGACACTTGGGTGAAGAGAGGGGCTGAGTTGTCAACTGATCGCCACCTGGTGGTGAGTTGGATCCACTGGCAGGGGAAGAAGCTGGACAGACTCGGCAGACCCAAACGTATTGTGAGGGTCTGCTGGGAACGTCTGGCGGAACCCTTTGTCAGGGAGGTCTTCAACTCCCACCTCCGGGAGAGCTTTGATCAGATCCCAAGGGAGGCTGGAGACATTGAGTCCAAATGGACCATGTTCTCCACTTCCATTGTTGTCGGCGGCTGTTCGGAGCTGTGGCCGTAAGGTCTGAGGTGCCTGTCGTGGTGGCAATCCCTGAACCCGGTGGTGGACACCGGAAGTAAGGGATGCTGTCAAGCTAAAGAAGGAGTCCTATCGAGTATGGTTGGCTCGGGGGACTCCTGAGGCAGCTGACGGGTACTGGAAGGCCAAGCATGCTGCAGCACGGGCGGTCGCAGAAGCAAAAACTTGGGTCTGGGAAAAGTTCGGGGAGGCCATGGAGGAGGACTACCAGTCAGCCTCGAGGAAATTCAGGCAAACCATCCGGCACCTCAGGAGGGGGAAGCAGGTCTCCACCAACACTGTTTACGGTGGAGGTGGGGAGCTGTTAACCTCGACTGGGGAGATCATCGGGCGGTGGAAGGAATACTTCGAGGATCTCCTCAATCCCACTGACACACCTTCCATAGGAGAAGCATGGATTGGGGACTCAGAGGTGGATTCATTCATCACCCAAGCCAAAGTCACTGAGGTCGTTCCTCGGTGGCAAAGCACCGGGCGTGGATGAGAATACCTCAAGTCTCTTGATGTTGTTGGGCTGTCTTGGCTGACACGTCTCTGCAGCATCGCGTGGCACGTCTCTGCAGCATCGCGTGGCACTTGGGGACAGTGCCTCTGGACTGGCAGGCTGGGGTGGTGGTCCCTCTTTTTAAAAAGGGGGACCGGAGGGTGTGTTCCAACTATCGGGGGATCACACTCCTCAGCCTCCCTGGGAAAGTCTACTCCAGGGTACTGGAGAGGAGAATTCTGCCGATAGTTGAATCTCAGATTCAGGAGGAACAATGCGTTTTTTGTCCTGGCCGTGGAACACTGGACCAGCTCTATACCCTCCGCAGGGTGCTCGAGGGTTCATGGGAGTTTGCCCAACCAGTCCACATGTGTTTTGTGGACTTGGAGAAGGCATTCAACCGTGTCCCTCGCGGCATTCTGTGGGAGGTGCTCCGGGAATACGGGGTCAGAGGCCCTCTGCTAAGGGCCGTACGGTCCCTGTACGACCGGAGCAGGAGTCTGGTTTGCATTGCCGGCAGTAAGTCAGACCTGTTCCCGGTGCATGTTGGACTCCTGCAGTGCTGCCCTTTGTCACCGGTTCTAGGCGAATTTCTACGCGAAGTCAGGAGCCGGAGGGGGTCCGGTTCGGGAGCCACTGGATTTCATCTCTGCTTTTTGCAGACGATGTTGTCTTGTTGGCTCCGCCGAGCCAGGACCTCCAGCATGTTCTGGGGTGGTTTGCAGCCGAGTGCGAAGCAGCTGGGATGCGAATCAGCACCTCCAAGTCTGAGGCCATGGTTCTCGACCGGAAAAAGGTGGCTTGCTCGCTTCAGGTTGGGGGAGAGTTCTTGCCTAAAGTGGAGGAGTTCAAGTATGTTGGGGTCTTGTTCACGAGTGAGGGAAGGATGGAGCGTGAGATTGACAGGTGGATCAGTGCAGCAGCTGCAGTAATGCGGTTGTTGTATCGGTCTGTCGTGGTGAAGAGAGAGCTGAGCCGAAAGGCGAAGGTCTCGATTTACCGGTCAGTCTACATTCCTACCTTCACCTATGGTCATGAACTTTGGGTCATGACCGGGAGGAGCTCGGAGTAGAGCCGCTGCTCCTCCACATCGAGAGGATCCAGCTGAGGTGGCTCGAGCATCTATATCGGATGCCCCCTGGACGCCTTCCTCGGGGGGATTCCATCCATCCTTCCGAGGATGACCCAGGACACGCTGGAGTGAATATGTTGCTCGGCTGGCCTGGGAACGCCTTGGGATCCTCCCGGAGGAGCTAGGGGAGGTGTCCGGGGTGAGGGAAGTCTGAGTGTCCCTGCTCAGGCAGCTGTCCCCGTGAACCGGCCCTGGATAAGCGGAAGAAAATGGATGGATGTACGGATGGATGGATTATTAATTAATATGTTATTATTAATTAATTAAAAAATATTATAGTTGATGAATGAAACCTAGGTAACTACGAATCATTAATGAACACAGGGCACCACTCTGAAATCAGGGTTCAATAATCAAATGATTTACCTTTGGTCTCATAGCCTGAAAGTTAGTCAACTTGTCAATATTAGGAAAATATCAATAATTAGACAAGAGGGAAGGCATGAATCCGATCATTGACCATTGGGATTGTGCACAATAATCACAGATGCTGCTCAGTTAACTTCGACAGTGTTCATTAAAGCTTTCCTCCACAAAACAAACCACCTACTTTAACAAACAACAGTTTCCTTCAACAACTAGTAACATCACAACATAAGCAAGCCAAACATGTATGCATGTGGAGGTGTGTGTGTGTGTGTGTGTGTGTGTGTGTGTGTGTGTGAGGAAGTCCCCAATAAGACTACAAAGATGGCAGAACGTGGCTTTGGAAGTCATGTTCGCCGGACTACAGATTAGCGGACGTGACTAAGGAAGTCTCGTCGGAGAGACAACAGGAAACACTGGACATGAATTTATGACATGCGAGAACGCGGATTCCAAGGTGATGAATTCAGATTCACTGATTCATATACCTGGAATTCAAAAATGGCGGCAGTGACTGTATCGATCAAAGGTGATCACAGCACGTGTGTCCGAGGTTTGAACAGAGGCAGTGGTTACGCCATCTTTACTTTCATGTGCGGTTTGGTCACACGAGAGGTGAATTTAGAGGGATAATACCCACAGTTCAACAAAGGTATTCATCCTACTGATTTGCCCATAAGATTACGTGTATCTCGGTGTGTGTGTGTGTGTGTGTGTGTGTGTGATAGTCAAAGAGGAAAGAAGCTAAGCAGGGCTTAGCAGACAACAAAGAAACGAACAACGACCATGTGATGCACAGCGGTCATCTGTCCCTCGAACAGTGGCCGGCAAGCGAATTGAGGTGCATTTATCATCCACTGATCGAGCCAGAATACGACGTATTGTGGCTCACACATGGCAGCAAGACTGTACAGGCTGGATTAGCTTGAGTGAGCTCCTAGCGAGCATAGCAAACACAGTTAGCACACAGAACAGGTAACCATCAATCTGACTCGGTGGTCCTTTCACAACAAAATAAAAGCACAACAAAAAAAAACACACACTATATTCTATCTGTTTCTGCTCAAACAAAAGCCTCTTACTTGGTGACCGCTTGTTGCAGTAGCGTGGGTGCCCATCTGACTCCAATTCGCTCAGTAGTGCGAGAGCGGGGTCTCCTTCTGAAGAGTATCTTCATTCAGCAGGCGGTGAGGGAACGGCTAGGTCAGGGGTCTGCAACCTTTATTATCAAAAGAGCCATTTTGCCCCCTCTTCCACCAGAGAAAAATAGTCTGGAGCCGCAAAACATAACAGCTTATAAAATTTTAAAAGTTTTAATCTTATTTTAAATTTTACCTGTTACAACCACTGAATACAACAAACAGAAGTGCAGTGTGCATGTGTAGGCCTACTCTGAAATTAATTAAACAGTGAACTATGCAGGCCTATTTGAGTCCTTCCTATATTTGTGTAAAATTAAAATAAAAACTAGCCCACTTTAATATAAATAAAACATTTAGCTGCAGCTTAGCAGCTTTAAAAAAGTAAACTAGGAATGTTTGTGACAAGTCCATTTCAGAGTGCTCTCATCCTCTTCGGGTTTCTTTCTCAGCCAGCAATCAACTGAAGCACCTGAACATACAAAAAAACCACATCAGCTCCGGGTATGATATAAATGTTTTTTTTTCTTTCTGAAATATTACAGCCTATTAAATGTTATTGTTCTCACCTGTTTAATGTGACTTCTGTTTCTGAAGTTCGCTGCAGATCATCCCAATGTCAGGGCTGTAAGATGTGACTTTGATCTTCACACAGGACTGGAGGCTCTCATTTGTGAGGTGGGTGCGATATTTGGACTTTATGAAGTTCATGCTTGAGAAAACTTGCTTGCACAAGTATGTTGAGCCAAAGATGGACAGGACTCCAAATGCATATTTTTTCATGTTCATATACGTTTCGGGAATGGCACTCCATGTGTCAAAAACAAGTTTGGCAGGTTTGGGGAGGTTTTCAATGTCGCTCCATTTGTGCTATTTAGCAAGAGCAGGCTTCTGACGGGCGACTTCTTCCAGATCCGCTGTCAGGCATTTGAACTTGGACACCCATAAATCTTTATCCGCTATGTTGGCCAGTTCAATTTCCAGATCGGGCTTACTTACTCCTGTGAATGCAGATGTGTTCAGCAGGGATGGGTCGATGTCCAGGGGTGTGACAAGGAAGGAGAGTGTGTTTTTTTCCTTTCTGAACTCACTGAATCTTTCTCCAAATGCACCTTGCATTGCAATAATTGCACGGTGGAAATAATCACAATTTATGTGATTGTTCACTTCTTTGAACTCTCTCAGGGAGGAGAAGTGAGAGAACGTGCCTCTCTGTACATCTCTGGCAAACACTTTCATCTTGCGCTCAAACACCAAAACACCCTCCAGCATCTGCAGGGCCGTGTTTCCCTTTCCCTGGAGATTTTTATTCAGTGTGTTCAAGTGACTTGTCATATCTACCAGGAAGTAAATCTTTTGCAGCCAATCGAGTTCTCCCACTTCAGGATACCTGAGGCCTTTGCTTTCCAAGAAGGTTTTCACATGCTCCAGTCGGTGGTTTAATCCGTTTGCAATTATTTTGTTCACTGTCTTGATAACGAGGTTCATCACTTCCACACATTCAGGGGGGAACGTCTGAGCGCACAGTGCTTCTTGATGGAGGATGCAATGAAACGTCATCAGCTCTCGATCCAGTGACTTTTCAAGTAAATTCACAAAGCCCTTCTGTGCTCCCCTCATACTAGGTGCCCCATCAGTAGACACTGACACCAGGTGAGTGGTGTTTATTCCTTTGGCCTTTAGACAACTCACAACAGCCTCACAAATGTCTTGTCCCCGCGCTTGGCCCTTTAGCGGTATGAGTTCAATCAGTTCTTCCTGCGGCCCATCAGCGTTCACATATCTGCATAAAAGTGCTGTCTGCTCAATATCATTTGCATCACTTGACTCATCACAGGCAATTGAAAATGCTTGAGCTGAATTTATGTCATCAATTTGCTTACTAGTGATGTTTGTTGCCATTTTAATGGTCCTGTCCTTGACGGTCTTCACAGAGAGAGGCATTTTTCTAATTTTCTGAACAATTTCCCCTTTGTTTTTGAAGTCGGAGAATAGATGCTCTGATATTTTTATGAACAATTCTTTCATGTTTTCTCCATCTGTGAATGGCTTACCCCTCCTCATGATCTCCTTAGCTGCCACAAAACTAGCAACTGTTGTTGACTGTGGAGAGGTGATCCACTTCTTGAAAGTATGTTTGCTCTGTTCAACTTTCCGTTGCAGTTCCGAAATTGCTCTCTTTCGCTCATCTTCACTTGGGTATTTTTCAGCGAAAAAATTGTTTTAAAAATTTCTTTCAACGTTACATTTTTTGTTGTTCGATAATTTCTCATCACATAGTCAATTCAAGAGGGTGCAGTGTTGTGTTACAATTATGATAATGAGGCAGGGAGTTTGGTTGGCATGAACTTTACTTGTTCTTCAGCTCAGGTAACATCTGGGTGTCAACAACCAACACACTCATTGGTTGCTATCTTACACACCAGTTAACCCCTTACACAACATCTCCCCCTTTTAGTAAGAACAGACACATGCTCATCTGTCACCGAACAAGACGCCTTTGTTTCCTTTATTACTGAATACATAAACAAATCTTCCAGAACCATAAAAACTCAAAATGAAAAAATAACAATGTGTGGCTTTCTTCATTTCTAATAAACTCAAAATCAAATCAAGTGTTCTTTTTTCTTCACCACACACAATTCTCTCTTTTTTTTCTTGAATAATTATCAAGCCGAATTAAGTCCAGTATCTGTAAATGTCAGTTCACATGGGCTGATGGGAGAGTCTGCCTGACCTAGTGACATATACATGTGGTCAGGAGTGCACTGTCCTCTGTGAGGGGAATTTGGCAAAAACCTAATGTGGCGTCCAGTTTGGTGAAAACCTTAGCTCCTGAGAATGCAGCTAGAGTGTGATCAATAGCTGGTAAAATATGTCTCTCTCTCTTGACCCAGTGGTTCAGGGATGTCTAATCCACACACAGTCCGAGTTTCTCTTTTGAGCCAGCTTTGGGCACTACTACTAGCCCTGCACACCATGGAGTGGGTTTAGTGACCTTACTTATCACTCCCATTGCTTCCATGTGATCCAACTCTGCCTTGACTCTATCTGTCAGTTGGTAGAGGGGGACTCGACAAGGGGCAGACAGGGCATATGGTGTGGCTCCTGGTTCTAGTACTATCTTGTATGGATCCATCAGCTTTCCGAGTCCTTTGAACAATATGGGGTAACTATTTTCAATGTCTTCACCCACCTGTAACCCATTAACAAGTAACAGAGCCTCCATGGCTGGGAGGCCTAGCAGTGGTCTTATCTGTTTGGCCATAACATAAACATCCTGTTCAGTTGTCCTCTCTCTGATTTCCAGTTTTCCTTGGAAGTACCCTCTACATCCAAATGCTGTCTGCCTGGACCATACAGAGGGTACTTTGGTGGCAGGAGAGTCCCATACTTATCTGCAGAGTAGTGGTGTTTTTGTATAGCTGTGACTCTAGCTCCAGTGTCAAGCTTGAATTCCTTTTCCTCTCCATTTATTTCCAGAGTTTTTCTCCACTCATCATCAACACTGTCAATCTCAATCTTTATCTCTCCAAGGAACGCATTATCCACATCATCATCTGTTGAATCCTCTTTGATCTCATTGACACCACCTGCAGTCTGACATCTCCGTGCATAATGTCCTTTTCTTTTACATTTGTGACATTCTGCCTCTTTGGCGGGGCATGTTTCCCATGGATGCCATGTTGCATGTCCGCATATCCCACAGCCTAAGTCTTTGCTTTTATTTTCTGACTTATATGTTGAACTGACTTTGTTGCGACTGGCTCCGAGGCCGCAACAAAACATGGATAATTGACGTGGGATGAAAACAAAAGGGTTATCTTTATTTACTATAAACTCAAATTAAATGTACCATGGAGTGTGGAAGTGTATGTCAACGGTGTAAGAGGGTGCTTGTATGCAGTGTCAAATGTGGGATGCACGTTGTCCAGTGCAAAGCAAAACAGAACAAAACAAAACAACAACAGCAGCAGGGCGTCGATCCTGAGGAAGAGAGAGAGAGCGAGGACTTAAACCAGCCAGCTTAAATCAGCTGTAGAATCAGGCCCAGGAGCTCCCAATCAGCCATCCACTGCAACCTGCAACACGCAGACACAGACACAGCCACACCCACTACATACAGGACACAGCCAAGGGCTGAGGGCAGTAACATTCTCCATAAGCACCTTTTTGCGTCAGCCTCCTGCCCGTCATAGCATCCAGGTTGCCAGACTGTCTTTCATCCATCCTGCCATGCAGTATAGGCTGCTGCTTTTTTATTTCCACATGGTGGTGCACTTTGGCAACAGTTTTTGCTGCTCCTGCTGAATTTCTGACCATCACGCACGCACCCGCAACATGTGTTACACTCCCGCCCGCTCCCACAATGTGTATGTCCACTCCCGCCCACACCTGCAAAACTCTGAGAATTTATGCCCGCACAATAATAGAGATGCATTGATTCTGTGTCTTCTCCTGTCCCACAGGAGAAAACACATCATTTTATAGGCTATTAATAAAGAGACTCATGGGGTTGTTTGTTTCATTTCCCTGGGCTGTGTGTCTTTTGATGCACTGGTCAGGAATAGCGCTCCTATTTCATTGCTTTCATTTTGTTTTTAATTAAATAAAGGCTGTTTTATATTCTATTCTCCTCCTCTGTATTTTATTTATTTTTCTACCTTTATATAATCATGCAGTGATTGAGGTTAAGTTCTCTTTTCTAAGACAGACCTGAATAAGAATCAATAATGAGAACACAGTCAGCAGATAGACAACGGTACACAATAAATTTAAATATCACTTTGATTTATCAAAACCTTGCACCGTCACACGGCACATATACTGCTTTGCAAAAACAACATGAACATGAAAATCAGCAGTTTTAAAATTATTAGCCAGATGTGGCATTCTGTTTGAAAAAATAATATGAATAAAAACAATCAAAAGTAGGCAGGTCATGAAAAAGAGGAGCCTTGCAATTATTAGCCTTGCATATTTTTCTTTTAAAAAAGGAATATTTCAAACATAGCGTATGTAGTGCAGCCTCAATCTGAGAAATACTCACTCCATTCTTTACTTGTGCCAATTACACACAAAGATGTAGGTGTGGCATAGGAGTACATGTGACCCCACACAGCACTGCACAAATAACAAATAGTCGGTATGTCACATGAAATACTCTCAATCAATGATAAAAATATATATACTGATAAAATGAAAAATATAGTACAAGGGACTTACAGTTTTTTTTTTTTAGAATATTAGCCAACAGTAGCTAACTGTGCTTGCTAGCTAGCTTACAATTCTTTCAGTTACTGAAACACCAGAAGAACTAAAATTAGCAAAGGTGGCAAAAATAATTGCCCTTCTGTAAATTGTATGAATACTTTCTTCAATATTTTATAAAGAAATAATATTTCAAATATATTTATGTTTTTTGAACAGCAACGTTTTGGAGCCAGCCCGTAGCTTTCCAGCAGCTAGTAGAAAGGCTATCTTGGACTCAAATGGAAGATTATGAATTAAGGAAGTTTTCTATATACATATTAGGCATAGATATTCTCCATAAAGTCCTTAAAAATAATAATTTTCATGGGGAATTTGTCAGGTGAACAGTACTTTTTCTTTGTCTTTTTGGGATGTTGAGGGTGATATCTTAAAATCGAGTTGCAAGAAGCCGTAGAATCTTTTTTTCATGCCTCCCCCTATGTGTCATGATACTCTCTGCCAAATGTTATAGTTGTATGACTATTTATGCCATTGTAGTACCTAAATATTTGTATTTACATAATTTACCCAGGAAAATTACCTAACAAGAGGGGTTTTGGCCCCCTGTAGCTTTCCAGCAGCTAGTTGTCGGGTTGTCCACCCAGGTTTTAATCCTTGAAGGTCCTAGATATCGTTTCTGTTGTCAAACCTTTTACAACGCTCCATGTCTGTTTTCCAAAAAACTGGGATTTTGCCCCCTGGGTATAGAGATAGAAGTCAAAATAAGAGATACAAAAAGAAAAGGTCCACCTCATAAGACGCCAGTAGTCTCTGTGAATTTATTGTTAAAAATTATGTAACCTTGTGCATGAATGCCAGTGCCCACCATATGTGCACGTACACACAAGCAAGCAAGTCTTAGGGGCACTTTGGTACTTAAACAAATAGCACTGCACCTTTGCCTGTAATATTCAAAACTGATCTGCTGATAACAAATGCTGACAATTAATGCTTTTTTGCTTTGTCAAGCCACTGTTTCCCAAGTTGAACATTTTTTATGATAAGCAGCAGCATCGGGAAATGTTCAATTGTACCAGCAGTTAATGTAGTTATATAAAGTACCTGTGCTTCAGCTATAAGAGTGTGAATAATTAGGAGTGAGGCTGATATCAATGGGACACAATTACTGTTACACTGAATTAAATGTTGCCTGTGAATTGTTTGCCAAAGGCAATTTGAATCCAGCACTAGAAATGTGAACTCCCCACTAATGATGAAAATAACTCATTAGAAAGGCAATTGCATAATATTAATATATTGATTGGATGATTTTTTTTTTGTTGTTGTTTAAAGCATAGTTTTTTGGCATTTTAGGCTTTATTTACAAAACAGCTGAAGGATTTAACAGGAAATCAGTTAATAGAGAGGGGGAGTGACATGCAGCAAAGGGATAGAGGACAAAGCCTCTGCACATGGGATGCCCACTCTACCAACTGAGCTAAACGGTGCCCCTTGATTAGATGATTTAATGAAAATTGAAAATAATTGTAACTTTAAGCATTCATATTATTCGTATTATTCACTTCTTTGTCATTTTTTTCAGTTTGTAGTTACTTACAAAATCCCCCAAATAACTTCTTTTGAAATATGCTGTTTCAGCAAGCCACCATTCAAAATTAAGAGCAGAGAGTAGTTCTTGTTGTAGTGGTAAAAGTAGTAGTAGTAGTAGTAGTAGTAGTAGTAGTAGTAGCAGCAGTATTTTTGGGTCAATTCAAGACAATTTTCTTTATTGTATATAGCCCACAATCAAAACTCACAGTTCCTCTGTGGACTTTACTATCAGTAGACCTTAAACAGTCGAAAATCTGAACAGTTATGACAGAGAGGTGGTTCAGCAAACGTTTTAAATTTATTGATTCATCTTAAAATAGTGAACAAAAAAGCCACTGCATGCCCATGCATACTTTGAAACCACAGCACAGAGAACAATGCACATTTCTTATAACAGTGAAACATCATCCTGTTGTAGCAATACAGACAGAGCCACTTTAAGAAGCTAATTAATTTGAGTCTCCATGATTACAGCGCATTTAAAACAGAACAATACAGCAGCGCTCCAGGGCTAAATCATGACAGAATTAGACAACACACTCTAGCATGTGTAAGGGAGCTTTACATTGCTACTATCAGCCAATCTGCACAATATAATTTTCAAAAATTAGGACAATACAGCTAACATAAGAAATTCAAAGGTAAACTTTAAAGTGCATAGTACAGAAATAAACAGGTGAGTCACTATGCTTTTAACGTTTTAGAAATGTTTTATTGTTCCTAAAGTAGCCGAGATTTTAGTCACGATAAACTTTGGCTGTGACTGAATTGCAAAAACAGTGAAAAAAGTGAAATAACAACTTTAAAATCACATCAATAAAGCTGTAAATGTACTCATTAAAGTTACAAATAAACAGTTTCTTTAAATCATTATAATTTATTATAGGAGGTGAGTGTGGTCGACATGTGGCTGCGAGTGAGAGAGAGGTGGAGAGGGCTCAGGAGAGCAGTACCAGGTGAGTGATTGACAGAGCTGGCACCAGGTTACTAATCGTTGTCTACTTTTATATGCAGAGATGCACTGGGGAAGCAGGACAAGAGCAGGACAAGATGCAACTCACAGTAGGCTAGGCCAAAGTTTTTATGTTGAAATGCTGGAAACATTTGCAAGAATTGCAAAAACGCTACAGCTTGTATGTGTTTATAAGCGTGGGTGGGTGGTAATGCTAACTGGTATCTCTTCAGAACAAATAAAAATCACATCAAAGGTGTTCTGTGTGACAATTTACAACTAGCTAGCTATCTACAAATAGCATTTAATTGTTAATCAGGCATTGCATTAGCTAAGTAAGCCTTTGCCTGATGAAATGTTTTTCACATTAGACACATTCGTCTAATAGCTTCAAATATAGCTTCCATCCTTAAAGCACTAATAAATCCCTAATAGGATTTATTTTGGACATGGCAGGGGAATAAATTGGAGGTAATTTTTTTTTTACTTTATTCTCAGTGCAACCAACTGCACAGAAACTGGCATGGCATTATTAATTTAAGCTGACTTGTTTTATTTGTTCATGCTGTTATCTATTGGGGAAAGAGGATTTCTGCCCCAAATGGGGATTGTCATGATGAGAGTCTACTCTGGATGTATTGCCAGTCTGGTATACGTCCATGGGTGCAAAAACACCAAAACATGGTGAGTAGTGCCTGCTCAGGCCTATGAGAATTACTAATCAAAGCAGGGATTTTCAAGAGAGTGGGGGGCCCTAAAGAAACATGCACCAAAGTAGTGTTCACACAAGGCAAATTAGAACTGCTGTAGCAATTGACTGTATGAGAATGATCGTGTGTTTTTTAAATATTAAAGCATGTTAACAATTTCTAGTGGACACCCATTATAAAAGTATCAAACTCAAAATGAGCATAATAACAGACTTTAAATGGACTTTTATGTTTTGATAAGGCTGTAAATGTTTTAGACAATTCATTTTTATAAACATGTGCACATAAAAAGCGAAAATATGTCACTGCCAACAACAGAAAATAAGTAAATAAATAAATATTACAGCTAATAAATCTCAAGTTGTGTGGAAAGAGTTATTTACAGGTACTTTTTCACATCAAAGATTGGGTATTGTCACAATGCTGTGACCACTCAACACAGTGTATACAATGAGCATGTGTTTGCTAAGGAGCTATGGTATTAGCATGACAGAGCAAATAATCTGCTGGGGCACATAAAGAATGGTGTTCTCATCAAATAAGGGTAAGCCAATTTATGGGACAAGTTTATGGATGCAAATTGTTGCCATAAATATTTGAATCTAAAAGTAAGTGAAAGGATCACTTGGAAACTTAATTACTACTGGATAGCACTGAATTTATACCACTGTGCTATGGAAATACTGGTTTGAATTCAATTTGGCATATTATATTAATTATATACTGGAATTGTTTTTAAATTAACTCAAAATTGAACTACGTAAATAGACGGTCATATTTGCAATTGGTTTTAAGATTCCTAACTTAAAGTTCATTCCTGTTTTCCATACAAGTTCCCCCAAACAACACAACACAACATAACGATTTTTTTGAAGTGTCAAGACTGAGTGTCTCTTACAATGGTAAACTGCCTATGTGTATGATAAGAAGTCATTACAGCTCACAATATATACAGATACACACAAGACATTTTCAAGTAACAGCTGACGCTTCTTTTTTTTTTTTTTTTTTAAAGCCTCCCTTGGAAATTGATATCAATTGGTTTTCTTTATGCACAAGTGTCTGTGTAGATGTTGTCAAAGGGCAGACTGTCCCAATGGCTCAGGAACATCCAGCAGGCATTCAAGTGGGGCAGGAGTGCCATCGCGGAGCTGCAACCTCCTGGTTGCTGTGGAAAGGAGCATCTCCGGAAGAGATCTGCTCAGTGGCTACTGAGGGTCAGCATTCGACCATCCATAAAGAGCATCCATAATCCGTTTGGGACTCTGAGACTCCATTCATATGGAAAATGTAGCTGTATGGAGAGCTCTTCACTCAGAGATCCAGTCATGTCCTCAAACATTTTGCATACTAAGTAACTTGGATCAAGCAAAGAAGTTGTTATTCCTTTCTCTCCAATCACTATGGGCTTGACATCTTCTAAATAGATGCACATTAATCTTTTGTCTCATGTTTGAGTCTGTATTTGCTATTGTACAAAATTAAAAGATTCTTTAAAAGCTTTTTATACACAAGAGTGTGTCACATGTTTCTGCACCAGTCAGTGGAGATGGTGACTTGGACAGATTATTGAAGCTGCATCATTATGCAAATGATTCAATATTTGTTTATTGAATTCATAATAATTGATGTTTATTATATCACTGGGTAAAACAATTCTAGGAAAGCATGATCTTAGTTCATTATGAGTCCACTGTGTGTTTTTGAAACATAGACTAATAATAGCTTTAAATTAAATGTTTAATTCTATTAAATGTCAGTTTTAGGACTAAATGACCCAGTTTTAACTGCTGTTCACACAGAAGCCTTCTCCTTTCTGCCGTCAAAGTTCACCAACATTTGCACCTGTATTGGCTGCACCAGGGCCCATGCCCTAGGTTTCTGTGCTAACTGCTGCAGGCTGTACAATCATTGCAGCATATCCCTCTTGGCTTCTGTTGCCTTGAACAAACTCTTCACATTTGACATTTTGTGGGCAAAGACATAATGTTTCCATGCCACAGTGCGAATTATACCATTTGCCAATCATCTTTTTTCTCTTACCAATCATGACATAAATGCATGTCAAAGATTTCTTCACTATGATCATCATCTAAAGCAGATCCTGACCATGAGTAATTCAGAGCCTTTTTATCACCAGATGGAAACAGCTCAATTGTTGGATTTTTTCACTGGATTGCAGTGGTATTTACAAATTCAAAGATAGTCTGAAATATAGTCATATGGAAATGTTTACATGTTTACATGCTTATCATTTGCTGTACGTCTGTCTGCAGAGTCAACTGTGATATTAGTTGATGAAAGCAAATCATCACTAAAGTTCTCATCACCAGTTGGACATCCACCAAAGTTGAAAATAGCTGGGCTGGGGTTGATGGGATGGTCTGCTGTTTTTCCACTGACTGTTGTTGTCTCCTGATGGCCACTTCCAGTCTGCTGGATGGCTCTCCTTGCTTTATCATTCATCCCATTGCTATTGGCCTGGTAGGTTCTCTGTCCTCGGACAGTGGTGAGGCCAGTTTGGATCATCGACAATGTTCTCTGATTTCCCTCGGGCCGCTTGCAACGGTAAAGCCCTCGAAATGCAGAGCGAAACTTCTGAGACATGGCATTGTATATGACAGGGTTTATAGCACTGTTGGCATAAATGCATGTACGACAAAACAGGAGGAACCAGGCATTCTGATATGGTGTGGACACAAAAGAATTAATTAAAACTAAAGTCCGGTAGGGCATCCATAGCAGAGCGAATAGGATCACCACTACTGCCAGCATCTTTGTCACCTATAGAGAGAAAATGGAGAAACAGTTAATTAAAATCCTTTAAAGCCGCTGTGAATAGGCAAATGGCAGCCTGTGGGCAGAATGTGGCCCTCCCACAAAAATATTTTGCAGCTGATGAAACTGTAAATTCTCATCTTCATTATTTACATCATATATATATCCATCAATACAGATTAATTAGATAGTACACTTCATTTACACAAAAGAAGTAGCCCCTAAATTGACCATAACAACTGTGTCTCACAAACAAAAATAGATGACAGTGTTGTCCCTTTTGAAGCATAATCAGAAATCTTAATTCAACTATAACAAATAATCAGGCTACTTTTTATTTTGAGTTCATAACTTATCAATTGCTTATCAATTATCAATATAGATTTCCTGAACTATAGTGCAACATGAAAAAGACATTTGTGTCTCAATGAATCATGTTTTGTCAAATGAGTATTACTTATAAGGTGCTGTATTACATGATTTAATAATTAAAGTAATTTGCAAATTTTCAACTAAGAAAATGACATCACAATCACTGTTGCCTCAGTCCTTGATTCAGTGACTATAAGTTATATGAGATTTATTTGTATATAAGATTTGAAATGGTGGCTACTATTGCAAAACAGAGCATTTCCATGCCTTGCACAGGGAAGTTGAGCATATTTTAACTTCTAAAAAAAATGGTTCAAAAACACAATGTATGACAATGTATGTATCGCAAGAGATAAGTACACGCCAGACACGCCACACCATAGGAAAACAATGGTTTTGCTGTTAAGCCAGTTTTAGCAACACATCTCGGCATAATCATCTGCTTATACTGTTTTATTTTTTTAGTCTGTGTTCAGTTAGCCAGCCTCATAGTGGACTGGTCTTCGAAAGTTGTTTATGTGTACTGGGCCAGAACCAACTTTCAACTCATTCAGTGCAAACTGTGAGATGGGAGCCATTCACTGAGATACACTACTGAAGAAAGATGTCTCCCGGGAAATCCTTCCATTAAATATTCCCATGAAAGACTGCTAACTCAGCAGAACAGTTAACAGAGGTGAGTAACTAACGACAGCTACTTAGCAACACCCCTTCATACACATACGTCTTGCAGACATTGATTTAAGTTATTAAAGACATAGGAAAGACATAGTATGGGGAGCTCATTGGGAAGACCTTGCAGAGATGTCATCATTTGCCAATGGGAAGACGTTGACAACAAAATGCCAATGTCTTGGTATTGACTTCCCAACTCACATAAGATCCCCATAAAACGCCTTTCCAACAAATCAATTCTGAAATTCCAGAATTGATTTTCTATAACTAGCTCTTAATAAATCATTTGGTGCTAACATAAAATTCATTTTCACATAAAGGTGCCAACAAAAGTAAGCGACAGGATGCTATGAAACTATCCTACATGCATTTTCATTCACGTAGCTATAAAATGACAAGTGTGCTCATATTTGCAGGCAGTATTTCAAATGTCTTGGAAATGGACTACAACTAACTGTCCTCCTATCTTTCACTACACAACCTCCTTGACTCTAATCTGTCAGACTTCAGGACTGCTCACTCCACTGTAACAGCTTTTCTCCCAGTAACTGAGTCCCTCCATGTGGCCAGAGCCTTGTCCCATTCATCCATCTTCATTATCCTCCATCTATCTTCTGTGTTTGACACAGTCAACCACCAAATCATCCAATGCCAATCACTTGGCATCGCTGACTCTGCTCTAACCTGGTTCAAATCATAAATCGCACAAATCGCAACTTTCAGGTCACATGGAGAGCTCCTTGTCCAAACCCTGCTTTCTAAAAACTGGTGTCCCTGGAAGCTACTAGGACCACTTCTGTGAGCACAGAATACTGCCATAAATCGTGCACGCAATAAAACATCCGCACGCGCATTTTTTTCCCCCCAAGCGCTTTTTCATGCACTCACAAGCTATTTCTTATCCTGCATCTCTGCCCCCTGGCGCAATATTGTGGCCTGCGAGGAGAAAAACAGCTCGTGCTGTGCGCAGAGTCCGCTGGCTATGCTTTCCCCTGCTCGCGCGCGCGCAGACTGCTTGCTCGCCAAATCCTCCTCTCCTCCCTCAGAAAATGTTTCCCCTGCTCCGCCAGTGTGACTTTATTTAGGGGGCGGTTTTTGTCAGTAAGGGGGCGGGCCTGGGGCATGCCAATCACCACTGTATCCCCGAATATAATTGGTTGAGCGTATTCGCCAATCGGACAGCAGGGTACGGCAACACCACCAGGGCAAACGGGACAAACCACACAGCCCTGAATGACATGTATTGTGATTTGGTGTCTTGACTTGAATGTTTACAAAATGTCACACAGAGCAACAAACTTTCAGTATGTTTGTCTGAGTGCTGTCTTTTCTTCCCTCCATCACTGACATTAATCTGATAAAATGCTGATCATTTTTTGTAAGTTGGACCCTGTTGCAAACAGACATTTTTTATTTTGGTGTTTTGTTCATATTCTCGATCTAGGCTACTTCTTTCTCCCTGAAAAGTATAAACGTAATATTTAAAAACTAAAATAATAAGCGCAATAATCATCATCATCATCATCATCATCATCATCTTCATAAAGATAGAAGGCCTGTAGTTAATGATAGGCGTCAGCAACTCTCGATATGAGAGCAGCACATAAGCCTTTAGGAAGTACTGCAATACGTATTAAAGTATCTGTATTGTCTGTCAAACAAAGTAAATGATATGGCAAGCTATGCTTTTCTTAGATACGAAATTAACTTTACCTCCTTGCAGTCGGCCATGGTTACTGACAGTACAGGCGGAACACGAACTGCACCTGCTGTATGATAGTCTCATCATTTTACAGTATTTCTTATTCTGCACATCAATCGTGTGTCTCTTAAAAAGAGTGTCCATGGCCATCTTTGCCTAACTCGTTTGTTTTGTTCTGTAGACCTGTAGTAGGCTAATTATTGCCCTATTTACTGCATGAACTGTATGTTTTTCCCCTGATTGGGCTAAACAACAGCTTATATGAAATCTCAGTGCCTGGTCCTGTTTCAATGCATGAACGAGTAGTTTATTTGCCGTCTCTTCTCCCATCCTCTTTAATGCTAAGAGAATTGCAATTTGGTCAGCAGCGTGCACTCAGATACTGATCCCAGTCTGCGATGCTGTCTCCCACTCCACCAGGTCTGGATACAAATTTGAGTAAATAAAAGCCGACCTCAATTTGAGGCGAATCACTGCTTGGCTGCATGTTCTTAATGAAATGCTGATTTATGTATAAACATGTCGCTGGGTTTGCTAACAGCACTCGCTGCCTGTTCGCACCTTTTTTTTTGGTCTTAACCCAGCACGTCTGGACAGAGCTGTTCGAGCCTGACCATTGAAAGCTCGGACTGACCCAAGGAAAGAGCTGGAGCCTGTATAGCCTGTGGCCGGAGCAACACATTTATTTATAAGTTTAATCGCTATTAAACTTAAATGAATGTGTGCTCCAAATCCGGCTCTTTCTCTCTATAACTCTTTTGAACAGTAATAATAAGTTGGTTATATTATATTTTCCATCTTTGCTGAGCATAAGATTTATTCAGAGTTAAATAAAAGCCTCGCCCATATGGAGAAATACCCTGCTATATTGACACACATCTGCATCCGGACGTTGCGTTGCTAGTGCAAAACATCCGGGGCTTTAGCCCCCCAGACAGTGTTGCCTCGGTTGCCTTGAAAAAGTAATCTGATTACTGATTACTCCTTTAAACTCATTTGAAGCTTGATAGTGCTTTGTCACCAGCACAGAGTATCTTTAGCTGACAAACTCAAAATAATGACTGTATTTCCAGCTCATCTCTCCTCCCTCCATTGTCGTTTGTGTTTGTGCGTGGTGTTACACGTGAGTTGTCCTCATGCTGAAAACGTGACTTATCGCGGACTTGACTCACTCATTTTTTTACCATGGAGAATGACAAAAATAATAGTAACGCACATTGACTTGAATACGTAACATTAATCTTATTACTGGTATTGAAATATTAACGTGTTAGGTTACTCATTACTGGAAAAGTGGTCAGATATCGACATCACTGCCCAGATAGTGTTTTTTTAAACGGGGTTCAGGGGATTTTTTTGAAAATTGGGCTGTTTAAGATGCAGTTTCAACATAGTTTGTGAAGGAAAAGAAGGCCAATCGTTGAGGTCCTCATCGTCATATTTTAATCACAAAAAAAAGAACATGTACCCGAAGATGGCCAGTGCCGCATCTTATTCAAGGAGCACTTGAAATGCCACAAGCCCGTGTGTGGTAACTGTGCGAGGAGAGCGGAGGTAATCTGCAGACTGTGACCAGGGATCACAACAGCTCTTTGTTTTTGTTTTAGATCAGCTCATTTCCAGCTTTTTCGATTTTTTTATTATATCTATTTGATATATTATATATGAATTATATAATGAATTATATAATTAACATATTTCATAATCAAATAAGTTATTTTTAATTGTTACCTGAGTTTTCTCTATTCAAATCTTGTGTAAATATATGCAATAATTATGGTTTACTATGTGCGATGATATGAGTATTGATAAATGTAGCTATAATTAAACTTGTTAAAATGTACATTTTGTTGTTATTTCATTTTTTCAAGAAAAAAAATATATAATGACACAATGAATGCATTGATCACTCAATTGGGTATTTACATGAGAGATTATAGAGTTTAAAATCCAGCGGTCTAAATGACGCTTATGGCCTGGAGTTCTATAGCCCCGGATACCCAGGTGTAAGGATGCGCCTGATGTGCTGCTCTCATATGGAGAGTTGCTGACGCCTATTATTAACTACAGGCCTTCTGTCTTTATTATTATTATTATTATTATTATTATTATTATTATTATTGTTATTATTATTATTATCACGTTTATTATTTTATTTTTCTTAATATTACGTTTATAATTATCAGGGAGAAAGAAGTAGCCTCGATCGAGAATATGAACAAAACTGTTTTACCAAAATAAAACATGTCTGTTTGCAACAGGGTCCAAGTTACAAAAAAAAATCAGCATTTTATCAGATTAATGTCAGTGATGGAGGAAAGAAAAGACAGCACTCAGACAAACGTACTGAAGTTCATTGCTCTGTGTGACATTTTGTAAACATTCAAGTCAAGATACCAAATCACAATACATGTCATTCAGGCATTCAGGGCTGTGTGGTTTGTCCAGTTTGTCCTAGTGGTGTTGCCTGCTGTCCCATTGGCAATACACTCACCCAATTATATTCAGGGATACAGTGGTGATTGGCATGCCCCCAGGCCCGCCCCCTTACTGACAAAAACCGCCCACTAAAAAAATTCACTCACATGTGAGCAGGAGGAAAGTTTTCTGAGGGAGGAGAGGAGGCTTTCCTGAGCGAGCAGTCTGCACACTTGCGAGCAGGGGAAAGTATTGCGAGTGGGGTCTGTGCATGCTCGAGCTGTTTTTCTCCTCGCAGGCCACAATATTGCGCCGGGGGCAGAGATGCAGGATAAAAAATAGCTTGTGAGTGCATGGAAAAGCGCTCGGGGGAAAAAAATGCACGCGCGGATGTTTGATTTGTGCGCGCGCAGTTTATGGCAGCATTCTATACCCATACACTTCTGTTATCAGTACACACTAGATCACTAGGCTCTGCAATCACATTGCATAGATTCTCTTACCACTGTTATGCAGACAACACCTAACTGTTCCTCTCTTTTCCCCCACCCTCTGATACCCACGGTGTATCTCGGAATGTCTGGTAGACATCTCCGCTGTGCATCACCTCAAGCCTGACCTTCATAAAACGGAACTCCTCTTCATTCCGGGGAAAGACTGCCCTCGCATGGACCTGTCAGCCACTGTCGAGAACCTCACAGTATCGCCTTCACTGACTGTGGGGAACCTGGGCACAATCCTCGAGGCCAGACTATCCTGCATCCCCAACATCACTGCTGTGGCCCGAACCTGAAGATTTGCCCTCTGTTAACATCTGCAGGATCTGATGTTTCTTCCTGCTCCTGGCTGGCCTTCCAGCCTCTGTGACTAAATAGCGTATCCAGAATTCTGCAGCTTGCCTTGTTTTCAATCTATCCAGATTCTCCCATGTGACCCCCCTACGCTCTGACCTTCACTGGCTTTCTTTTGCGGCCCGCATTCGATTCAAGACAATGGTGCTGGCCATCAAGGCCATCAACTGAACTGCAAAGACCTCCAAACACTGGTCAGACCTAACACCACAGTAAGAGCACTTCGCTCTACTACAGCAGTTGGCCAGGTGGTACCAAAATCGCTGAGAGCAAACAAGGTCACTCAGCCAAGTCACAGCTCTTCTCTGTTCTGGTGCCTCAGTGGTGGAGCGAACTCCTGACTTGAGTAGTAACAAAATGTATCATTACTAGGGCTGTAATGATACCAAAAACACTTGGCATGATATCTTTACGATATATTGCTCAAGGCACGACATTTATCACAAAATAAAAAGAAAAGACTAAGATGACTTGAACAATGCTCTTTGATACTAAAAGTTATGTATATAGCTTTTTTTGTTTACAATCTCTTTTGACTTTTTACTTGAGGTGCTTTTGCTTTCCTTCTATAGTGAAATAAAAATAGTCAGTCATGACTTGAGCATTTGTAAAAGGTAGCCATTGCAAAACAATATAGCAGCAAGTGGCAATCCAATCCTTCTCTCTGGTTGAACGATGTATCTATTAAGGCACCTAGGAGGGTTGTGTCACAGGAGGGCAGCCAAGAACAGGCACTTGGCAGCTGGTCCTACCAATCTCCCACCCTCTTGATGTCCAGCAGACGACCAGGGCCACTAAAATCTCTGTCAGTGTAACGGACACATTATTATTTCCTAATTGTATGTTCAGAAGCTGTCTGTATGTTTTTAAGGTTTGATGTGTTTTTTCACACTGTTGCTTGCAGGCAGCCAGCCGCTGAGCTGATGCAGCAGATTGTGAGTTGTACAGTAAACACAACGCTGGCCTATGACAGCTGCAGTGTCTTCAGGCCACTTGCTCCACCCAACAATAACAATAACAGCAAAAAGCGGATCTGGAGAATGAGTGAATATCTTGGTGTGTTTCTCCAGCTCAAACAAGGCCGATAACAGACATTATCAGGGACTGTGTGGGTTAACAGTTAGGCTGGATTCACATTGGATCAAGCAGTGTAGCGAAAATGCAGGTATTTGCTTTCATATTAATGAGCTGGCAGTCAGACTGTGACTAAAGCCACAGTGGAGTGTAAGGCAGTGTGTGGTGTGAGGATAAATACTAAGAGGGTGCACTATGGACATTTCTGTGTGACATTAAGTTTCACTTTCATTTTGGTCTTGTGCCCCAGTTTAAAAGAACAGTAATGATCTACCTAATCCTGGTTGTTTACCCTCATTTTTAATCTGTCAATGAGGACAAACAATCACTTGTAGGACCAGTATGATAGAAGCATAACAACATGGCAGCTTTGCCTCTCTGCAAACTGACTGGTTAGGGTAATCAGATGTCCCACTTTGTGCGGGACTGGACAGCATTTTAATCACTTTTAATCACTCACTGTGGGACAGATGCTTCGACTAAAATGTGTCATTTATCCAATGGCTGTGAAGAAAGGAGGGACAGCCGTCATCACTGGTCTGTGTCAGCATCTGTCAATCGAACTGCGCAGTCAGTAACCTGTCACTGTCTCTGCTGTCCCACCCCCGCAATGAAGAAAAATTGGGATAAATGGGATGCAGAGTTTGGCAAAAAGTAATAATGCAGCCACAACAAAGATGGGCAACTCTTACAACTCGAGGAAGCCAGTGGAAGATGATTCTCACCAAGTTTTTTGTGAACTTTGCCAGAGTTATTTCTCAATTTCACATGGAGGGGAGTATGACCTGAAGCAACAGTGCCTGCCAGTCTCATAAGAAATGTGTGCCTCAAAACGGTATGAGCCAATCTATGAAAACATTCCTCCTGAAACCTAAAGATCACTATCAAACATGTAAGGTAACATCAGTTGAAATAACAGCTTTGGTTAAGTGTATTTTACTTCAATATATGGTTCTGTTAGAAAAAGCTGAATTACTAAAGATATGGTATTTGGAAGGCACAGCCATACCATTTGTCGCAGACTTGGGCGAAAAAAAGGACTCAGATGCAGTATGGCAGAAGTACAATCAAGTTTTATTAATCTGATTCTTTGACTCTCAGGAATGAATGAAAACCAAACGCTATGAAAAATTCTGTGACAGACACAAGACAAACAACATGGAACACAGAGAAACGAAAGGCGCTCCCGCAGGAGGAAAACTACACTGAGCTGGGATCAAAAATAAAGTATGAAAATTACAACAAAAATACACTCCGAAGAGGATGCACGATGGCTATGAAACTTATCTATTCTATCGTATGAAATTTTATCAACAAAAATTCACTCACTTGGAGGAGAACCAAAAGGGCTAGAAAATCTCAAAATACAAACAAAACCTTAACCAGAAAAATACAACAAAAATTCACTCTTCAAGAGAGGGCAAAAAATACAGATAAATAAAAGAATACTTATCACAAGGACGATCAAGACTGTGGATTCAAAGGGCTTAGGCATACGACATGAAGACGAAATACTTTGGCACGGAGACAGGGGAAGACAAAGACTTTATACACATGAGGAAGGGGAGCACAGGTGGAAACAATCAGGGATTAGGGATGACGTCAGACCCGGGACACAAGAGGAAGGGCAAGTGACCTGAAACGAGAGGAGAATTATTTTCAAAATAAAACAGGAAGTTCACAAGACAGATCCCAAGACAAGACAACCTCACAACCTCCTGTGACAATTTGTTCATATCTGTTAGACAAGATATAAACAGGGCTGCTTAAAATATAATAATAAGTCTAAATATAAGTCCTTTACCTGGTAAATAAAGGTCTAGCCTGTAAGCTGTACAGTCTGTTGTAAAATATCTAAATCAACCACAAGGTAAAGCGTATATGTTATGAGCTACCAGGCACAATATAAATGCTTATTTTTATTGAGCTAAATAGACAAAAATCAACATTTTAGACCATGTCCATACATTGGGGACATGTCCCACACAAACATACCTTTGCCAGCACTGGTACTGATACTGTGGAAAATGAGTATTGGTCAAAACTCAAACTAAACCTTTTAATCTTTTAAGCCCCAAGCCAATTTTCTAGGGTTAGGGTTAGGGTTAGGGTGAGTCAAGAAGTTTGATGTTTAGTTGTTTATCTGAGTAGTGTTTGGACTGTGTTTGGGTCATATAAACATGTTTTTACACATTATAGCCCAGCTTCTGCTGTTTCATTTGATATAAAATATGATTATATTCCATTGCCAGTTGAGGTCCCCCAACAATTGGGGTCCCCCAATTGTCCACCAATTGGGGTTTAAAGGGTTAATTTCAGGCTGTTTTAATCCTTTACACTCCAACACATAAATAGTTGTATTCTTTTGACATTATTTTTTAATCATCCATTAATATAATGTTTGTCATTGAGGGACTACAGCCATTCTGATATACAATCTACTATCTGTACAAACAACAGATGCAAGGCAGCCAGCCAGCAGAACAAAAAGGACAGCAAGGTCATTCAACCTCAAATGGATATATGTTGCAGTGTCTCACAAAGGTGTGTGTGCATGCATGTATTTTATTGCCTGTTATACATTCTCATGCCTTGACTCTCCACCTCACCCCATACCAGTACCACTTGGTGACCATGGAAATGCTTTAGACGTTTATGAACCACTGTGAGACAGATTGATAGAACCAGTCAGGCTATAAGGCTCAAGTGATTAGTCTTATCAGTCACCAATAATGCTGCACATCTACCCCCTCCCAGCCTGACACCACCACCCAACCATCTGTGGCCATTTTAAAGTTCATAACATGCATTCACAGTGCCATAATAATCCTGCTGAAGCATGACTACCTTTCAGCCAGCCAGGTTTCTCCACACCACAGTAGGGTGGTGACAGCCAGTGACAGCCAGCTTAGCAGCTAGATGAAAAACAAAAAGCAATGCAAAAACAAAGCATTTAATTGAACACAAAGGAGGCAGGAAGAAAAGCTAATTATGTAATTATGTCTGCACTGCAATAATGAATATACATATTATGACTGTAATTATCTGGTGACTTGACTTGACTCCAGCATTCCAAACAAATCAGATTTTTTTTCACTATCTTCGCAGACTGAATCCAGTCAAGGACACAACATTTGGGCCCACTGAGCCAAAGAATTTGCTTTAGCCTATAATGCTATCGAGTCGCCCTGGGCAACAATGACCAAGCCATCTGGCATCCTCCACATGCGTTTGAGGAGATCACAGACAAGAAGGAATTCCCAGAGATTAAAAATGCAGCCATCTCACACCACACTGTATTAATCTCCAACCATAAAAGTGCCATTCTTTGACATACACAAGTTTATCAAACGCCTATCAGATTGAGTTGGTCTATTGAATGATGAATGAAAGAGCATGAAGTGACTATTCAAGAACAGAGAGTAAAATCAACTGCGGTATTAAGCACACTTCAATATAAATGCTAAATCACATTATGCAAATCTTCTGCTCCTAGATGGAGCCCCTTGAACACACAAGATTACGATCTTTTCTCTGCTCTCATATGAGAGTTCAGCCTTTCCAAGGCTTATGTTGCAGGAATCTGCACATTGTGACTCCAAAACAATCTATGCAAGGGGTTGCATGGAAAGATAAAAAACACAGACCCATCAAATTAAAGGGTTATTGTTGTTGTTGAATCCATGACAACAAAGTTTAAAGTTTATTCAACTGTCATTTTCAACAGAGTTGTACATTAAATGCAAGTTGTAGTCCCCTTATGATCACACAAAATCTCTTTTTTGTGATGGAGAGTTGAGCTCAGGAGTCACTCAGCCTGAGAAAAGAAGTTGTTTTGTGGTCTGGTGGTACAGCAGTGGATACCATCTTTCGGGTCCTGTGCAGACATCTCACTTCACTGATATCACTGATGTGCTGATGGGCACCAGTGATGATCCGGGTGGTTTTAATCACCCGCTGCAGTGCCTTCCTGTCCTGAGCTGTACCCAAACCATGCCATTTTTTAAAAAGTTGACATGCTCTTGGCACTCTAATTTAACCTCCTCAAGACTGCTTAAAGATGTATTTTATGTATTTCTTGCAGAGGGGGAAGAAATCTTTCCCCATTACAATTCATAAATTGTACATGTGCAGCTCACTCCTTGTCAATACATGAGATAAAAGCTTGCTGTGCGCATTTTTGCATGACAGAGAAGAGTCAGCCGAAACTTCAGCTCCCTAAATAAGACTAGCTGCATGCAGGGCTGTAAGACGGATTTTAGAAATGCTGAAGTCCAAAATTAAGAATTTGCTTTGTGGTAAAGGTTACTAGAAAATTTGTAGAAAGAATTTTTTTTTTAAATAATCCCTTAAATGATGATGTCTGGTGAATTTTGTGAAAATTAATTGATAAATTGAGATAAATATATTTCATACACTATAGCATATCAAAATACAGCCTAATAGGCCTAAAGACAATCTACACAGGTTATTGAATACATGGCCAATTCTGGACCGAACAAATAAGGAAAGAGGGAAACTATGGGTTTGTTTAAGAAAAGCTCCCAACAAATGGGTTTTGTTCACAGTGTGTCACTGACTCAGACTTTAAGTTACCTCTCTTTCTGCAGCCGTGAGTTTCCCTCATGTCTCTGTAACCTGGCTGTAGTTTCAGCTATTGTTTTCTTTTAGTACTGTATTGTGTAGGGTCCTGTTATGCCATGCTAGGTGGACATTACAGTCTACTATATAAACATTTAAATGTATATGTGTTTAATGTGAAATGCAGGGAGCTCAAACTCTGTACAGGGTCACAGAGCATGTTTAAGAGGCCTTAGAAGATCATTACTGTTGTGTAGTTCACATGTGTCCCGGTCATCACTGCTCTGTATTTTGCCTGCCTTCGTTTCATTCATAAATACAATGTTTCCTTGCTAGTGGATTGACATTGGAGCAGTAACTGGGCTTTTCTTGTGGCTACCGGGAGGACAACTGCCGCCTGCCATCTCTTGGACCCCGTCTGAAATTTTCCAGCAAAACATCACATTACACTTCACATACAGAGCTCTATATAACTTTTATTTTTGCTGGCCAGCACTAAACATTTTTTTTTTTTTACTAAAGACAATTCACGGATGAACGAATACTCCTTTTATTATTGAATTTGTTCCATGGGATGAGAAAGGGACTTTCAATTCAAACAGACAAGTATCCAGTGTCCAGTGCATTTGTAAAGAGTAATAATAATTTCACTGTTTATAGAGAATGTAAACAATCATTTGTTTTCACAAAGAAAGAAAGAGAGAAATATATTTTTATGTTTCATTTTTATTTTACTCTATTGATAAAGAGTTCAAGTTGTGGTCCAGTTGTGGTCATATGTTAATGGTAATGAGGATGAAGTTTGATGCATTTCAGTCCAGAAATTGTTGATTATTAAAAAAAATTGATTGGTAGTAAACTGGTACCATAACTCTGGATAAATTCTACTTATTGGTTACATCAGCACTAACAAACTCAGAATTTTCACTAAACCCCCTTTCTGTAGTATATTCCAGGTTTCACACTAATGTCCGGTGAGATATAGGCTACTGCCTCCTCCTTGGTGATCTTCAAGCAGGATCTTTAAACAGGGTCAGTGCAGTGGAGGACAAGATGGAGCTTCTCTGAGTCTTTGGTGACCTACAGTATCCCCCTCTCAGAAACTCTGACTCAGAGACTCCATGAGGGCTTACACATGCTGGTGAGAGGACAAAAAAAATGTTGGTTGGCTATATAACATACACAGCTAATGCTAGACAAAAGAGAACATAAACTGAAATTGATGGCGAGGCTTGAGGTTACACTGTGAGCCTCAGTGAATCATCGGTGTCGACCAAGTGGAAAGTGGAGAGAGGGCCTCTTTTTCTGGGTGTACAAGCACTAAAACGTTAGGGGTTTCCTAGTCTGTGTTTCCGCAAAGCTGATAAAATATGGACAATATACCACATGAAAATAAATTATAAATGTATTAGCTTTACAAACAAAGTACCCAGGCAGTAACTAGACTGTATTGTTCTAATGTTAGAGAACCAAGGTTGCCTTATGTGTTTTCATGTGGTTAGATTATTAAAAAGTAGGATGCTAATGCCAGCTTACATTAGGCACTGTGCCTTATTGGCTGGGGGATTTCACAAAATAGCACACTGCAACATCAACTATAAATGCTTCCTACACATAGCGTCCAACCATTGAAATCATTCTGCTGAACAATCTGGATGTTGGCAAGTGCTAGAAAACAAGACTTATGGTGCACTGCTCATGTTATTGGACACCTCTTGATGGTGGACCTGTCCTGATGAGCAACAGGGATATAGGAATTCCGTGCTGGCTAGTATTTAACCAAATGTCATGATTACTGTATGTATATTTTTGAGCCCCGCAGAATTGGTCACATTTTCAGAACATATATGATGAAGTTCATCATCATTCAATGTTCATTTATGAATGTTTTATGTTTTTTTGTGACAAAGTAGTATGTGTTCCTCTCATTCCATCACAAAAAAATGGGAGCTGTAGAAATCACTGAAACGCAAGACTGCTGTGATATACATGTTCTTTACAAGTGCATGTTACGTGTACATACATGCTCATTCATTTATTTATCTTTTTCGACAAAGCCGGCAGCAATATCAAATGTTTGATGCCTCGAAATATGTGCTGGGACCCTGTTTCTAATGTTGCTGAAGTTTGGTGCTGTTCTGAGTGTTATTTGTGGCTTTTTGATGGTGATTTATACTTGGACCCATTTACTTCCATGCATTGCTGTTGTGCGGTCATTTCTGAGGATGCTACGTAAGCTAGCAGTCCGCAAATTTTATCTCTCGAGGTGGGGTCATACTCGGTGTCAAGGTGTGTTAGACCATGGATTAAACTTACACTGGAATATCCCTTTAAATATGTGGCAGGTCCTGGTGCACCTGGCTCTTAAAGGGAATGGGAAATGGCATTGGGGAATTTCCAATTTATGTCCTGCCTAATACACACACGACTAATTCAGACTCTACACACAACCTCTTTGCACTGTGTGCCTCACTCTGCGCCCAGATTATCGACCATTTAACTAGCAAAATAGACTTGGCCACACCCTAAATGCACTAGTGCCCATTGATTTTAGGCAAGCATTTTGTTGGTCTCTAGCGCTGTCACTTTCTGCTGCCTCCAGATAGTAATCTGCCATCACTGCACCTGACCAAACCTCACTTTAAGACCAACACACCCAGGGGTGCGCAGGTAAGCACAAGTACATTTGCTATTTAAAAAACATGCATGATACACAGTGGTGTTGGTCTGAATCTAGCAAGGACACAGCAAGCCTAAGATAGATCCCACTGTGCATATCCTTGAAGTCAAACAAATCTGTTGAATAAATTTCATTCAATTGAAAACATTTGCAAAGCTGGCTTTTATAAAATGTTTCAAAAGCTTGCTAAACTTTCTTTCTTCCTCCCTGCCCTAGGTGGTGTATTGTGATGTTCCTCGGTGCATTACCACCATCTGTAGTTCAGTAAAACAGTGTGATACCATTGTCAGCAATAGCTATAGTGTGACACGTGTGCTTGTGCATCCTCATAAAACATTAACATTACTTTTTTCTGAGGCAGGCTTCATGGTTTAGTAGTCACAGCTAAATTTGAGAGCATGTAAGTGACTCTTCCAGCTCTTAGAGGAAATTAAGAAGGAATGGTTGGATATCAACAAGTTCCTATGAAACCTTTTGCTGTACAATGTTAAAGCACAGGTACCACCAGGACTCACATTCCTTAGTGAGTGGCTACCTGCTATAATTGGAAACTGTCTTGTCACTGCTGCTGTTCTAAAGTAGGAAAGAGCTCTGGTGAGATGCACCACCAAGTGTAAACCAGGTAAAGGTGTGGCAACCCCATACACCAAATCATACCTTTTATCAGCCTCTTCTGGTTTTACTAAAGAAAAACATGAAGAAAATTATCTCTCTCTTCTAAATATCGGACGGGATAGAAAAATAACCAGTAGGTGAATTCATGTTAGAGGTCAAACTCTGCATTGAAAGAGTGGCATCAGTCCACACCTATTTTCAAACTGAGGATAGTTAACAATAAGGTCAGTTTTAATGGACTGGTTGTGATAAATTAACAAAAATCAAAATCTGTCCAGCAGTGTCTTTCTAAAGATTAGCTGTGATGTAAGCCGTTAGCTCTGTTAGCTGTTAACTGGTGGCTAAATGCTGACAGAGCTAACTAGCTCTTGTCCTGCCAATATCAGTACATATTTTTAGTGCCCTGTTGGTCTAAAAACGTATTAACGTTTGACGCTGTGTCGGTGACAAAGCACTGTGGAGAGAGACATAACTATGATAACAGCATGAAAAGTTAAGGTTATCATACGTTAAACAACATCCTGTTTGTCCAAAACGCAGTGGCGGTCCTTCCTACATAAGCGCTTGCCTAGGGCGCCACCTAGTGAGGGGCGCCAAATATGCAATGAGAAAAAAAATATTATTAAAATAATAATGTCTATTTATTTTTCTACAGTCTGTGCCATCCCTTTATGTACAACAATACTTTACAATAAAAAATAAATTAAACGTAAGAAAAAGAAATTACGATTCTGACGTATAGCCCCTGCAGCTGTTACACGTCATGGTCACAACATGCTAGCATGCACACTGATGCGCAGTGTGTAGACGGGTCACAGCTATAGTCCTGAAAATGGAACAGCAAAAGCCATCCGGCGCACTTTCTAAAGTGCAGAGAAGAAGAGTGGGAGAAATGTGCAAAGGAGAAAGGTATGCCATTTTGATTATATTTAATTATTTGATTATATTTAGATTTTTTAAGAAAAACTCTATACAAGTTGACGCTAGCTGCAGTATATAGCACTTTGCACCTCATTGTGTGCTATGAAATTAAAAATTGAGTTTGCGTGAAAAGACCATTATTACTGTTCATATAGCAAAATTAGATTAGATTCAGTTTTTGATTTGTTTTAACTTTACTATCAAGTTCAAGTACCATGAAATACAGTTTAACATCTAACCAGAGTGCAAACTAGTGAAGTGCTGAATGAGTCAGTGCCTCATATGCAGATGAGGATATTAATATGTTGACTGTATAGAGAGAGGTGCAAAAGATGAACATATGTTATATACTGGTGAACAGAGATAAGTATAAGTTGCATACTGAAGGAATAGTGTATCCAAAAAGTTGAGCATGATAATAATGATAATATATACCATATACATATATACAGGTAGAGTTATGTTTACACAGGGAGGAATGCACATAAAACTCTGAGCATATGGAACTAAGTAAATGTATGTAAAATGAATGTCAAAATTAAAATGTTTAGCAATTTAATAATAATATCATTTGAAAACTGGAAATGATTTACTCCATGCTGATAATACACTTGTTTGTTATATCATTTTAGATTCACTATTAAAATATTTAGGACCACCTGCAGCTGAATCATCAGACCAGGAACAGCCGAGCACCTCAGCTGCTCTGGTTTCCTCAGGTGAGTTTAATGTGTCAGTGAATGTTTGTCATGATAAAAATATATTGACCTACATGTAAATGACAATATGTTGTGTCATGTCCCATCCAGTCAATGTATTTGCTCTTGTGTGTTCTCTATATGTTTATGGACCTAGAGCCACCAGAGGAGACACTACAAGAGCATGCTGCTCTTCCTGCCAACCTCACCCTGCCTTTAACCACTGAGCCTGGATGTTCAGTTGAGTGCAAGCTGCTCATCTTGATTGCACCTCTGATTCCACACTTGGTGTGTCTCAGGTGTGTGCCTGATGATAAAGATCTTTAGCAATAACTTAACTGTCTTGTTCTATTCATCTAAGTTGGCTCAAGGATGTTCTATTTTAAAAAGTATCAGGTTCTGCTTTATGCTGCAGTCACACAATAGCATTATATTGAGCTTATATTTATTCTTTATCGTGTGTGTGTGTGTGTGTTTGTGTGTGTGTGTGTGTGTGCGTGTGTGCGTGTGTGTGTGTGTGTGTGTGGTAAGTTATCATGAATACAAGGTGAGAAATGTGCTTCATGTACCTTCTAGATGCAGCAAAAACTGGCAATTCAACTTCAGCCTGATCCTGCTGACTGGCCTCTTCATGTAACAGACCTAATGAGGACAGAGTTGGTTCGGAGATGGCCGTATAATGTACCAGATGATTTCATTTGTCCTTGTCGTATATTAATTATGAACAGGTTTGTTCATTTGCACATATTGATATATTGCAGTGGTGCCTAAATTCTTCCCAGTGGAGGGTCAAAATTGAATGTGGGGGGAGGGTCGTGTGCCATAATGGTAATTTTGCAGTGCATTAAGTTAAATATGTGTATATATAGCATACGTGTGCAAAATATACACTATTACAAAGTAATTTTGGAAAATGAATGACAGTTTATTGTGCTTCACATTTATGTTCATAAAAATACTGAACATCCATATGGGTTCTTCAAATTACAAAAATAACTGAAGCACTGAAATATTTGAAGACAGACATGGAACATTATTAAAATTGGAACAAAAAAAATCCAAAAAAACATTCAAAACTCTTTTGAACAATCATTTTTAAGTCAGGAATAGTAGTAGAATTAAACAGCTTGAGAAGGTTTGTAGCAATCAGTGTACAGTACTTGTTTAAAGACATTTAGTGCAAAAGGCACAGTAACATGAAACAAAATATGCCCCCATGGGACCAAAGTACATTCTTAACTGGTCTGAACAAGCATTTTAAAATCAGCATACAGTACTTCCTGTAAGTTGAAACATTAATCATACAGAGCAGAACATACTCCAAGGTAATACATTGGAGACCTAGGCCTACAAATTCTGTGCCTGAAGTAGGCCTATCAGGTATGGCGTTATATTTGAGTCAAAACTCGATAACACATCTGCCCGCGCAGTAAATTCTTTTTGTCACACGTACAGATTTCAACTGCTGCACGCATTTGTTTGATCTTTTGCGCAGATGATGTTCTGATTGGTCAGTTTCCAGCCCCCCACGTGGGTGCCCTTTCTGTTTTCTGCTGATGACAGCTTCCATCACAAACAGGAAGCTCAGTGGTAGCAGCAGCAAATTGGAAGAAGAAGAAGTGGAAGAAGTAGAAGAAGGAGGATGAAGAAGAAGGACGAGAATAAGGAGGAGAAGAAGGAGAAGGACAAGGAGGAGAAGAAGGAGAAGGACGAGGAGGAGGAGGAGGAGAAGGAGAAGGACAAGGGGGAGGAGAAGGAGAAGGACAAGGAGGAGGAGGAGAAGAAGGAGAAGGACGAGGAGGACGAAGAGGAGGAGAAGAAGGATGAGAAGGGGAAGAAGAAGGAGAAAAAGAAGTGTTAAATCCATGGGTTTGCCACCACTATGACAGCTACTGAAACCATCGAAATGTAAACATACAGTCCCACCTGAAGATTAAGAAGTTGGGAGAAAGATGGATAGAGAAATACCAAGACAGAATGAATGGAACCCTCCTGACTCAACGTCACTAATAAGCAAGGTTGTTACATATGTGTAAATCTTCAGGTGTCATCATTACTGCTCTTCTTCTTCCAATTTGCCACTGCTACCACTGAGCTTCCTGTCTGTGACGGAAGCTGTCATCAGCAGAAAACTGAAAGGGCACCCACGTGGGGGGCTGGAAACTGACCAATCAGAAGAGGGTGGGGGTCAGCCTTGGTCTCCACCCACGAAGTGCCAAAAGTCCTTGCTTTGAGCGTGCAGAGCTTCTCCACGAGCAAGCACAGAGGAGAGAGAGAGTGATAGCAGGAGCAAGCCAGCGCTCGCAAGGCAGCTACACAGTGTTGTTGTGTGTGTCACTGTTGTTTTTTATTCACGTGCACCTGCCTCTGCTTCAATCTGTTGCTGAATGTGTGCAGCAGTTGAAATCTGCGCATGCTGATGTGTTATCACGTGCGACTTTTGACTCAAATAAAAAGCCATATATCAGTGGGAGACATGAAGCCTGTCCTTGGTTTTTACAAGTCTCTCAACGTCAGGCTCCAGCTGACTAACTGACAAAGTTAGAATGTCATGTAGATGAGAGTCAGATAAAGCATTTCTCAGTTTGGACTTATTCAGATTTATCAGGCTGAAAGCCTGCTCCCAGACATAGCTACTTCCAAAGAGGGATAACATCACCTGTGCATGTTTGTGGATCTTGCCATATCTGTGTGCAGGAACACATCTGTAAAAGTCCTGTAAGTGATGCTCTCTGAACTTGCTACGGAGGTCTGAATCAGACTGAAGTTCCAAAAGTTCCATTTGAAGCTCCTCACTGACTTCATCCACATTTACGGAAAAGGGATGCACAAATAGCTCAAATGCTGTGGTATTTCCATTGAAATCTTCAAAGCAATGGTCAAACTCCACCACAAGATTGCTGAGAATGTCGAGGTATTTTGGTGTGTCTTTCTCAATCAACCCAACTTCTCTGAGGCTGGGAAAATGTGCCAAATTTCCTGAATGTACAGACACAAAGACAAAAGGAGCCATGTAAGATGCAAGGATGCTCATTTGATTTTCAACTGAATACCAAAAATCAATCAAACTACTTTTTTCATGGCTGCATTATGAAAAAGAAATACTGTCATGTTATTGGATTTAATGTCTAGATTTTAAAAGAATATCTATTTTCCACCGACATAAAGTATGCATGCATCACACAAATATAATAACATGGTTGTAATTAATAACAAGCCTAGTACATTGTTTTGTGTTCAATAAAATATTAAAGTTAGATCTCACCTGCTGAGAGATGTCTGCTCAACAGCTGGAGCTTCTGCTTGAAGGCTCTGACATGGTCATACAGCTGAATGATGATCTGGTCTCTCCCTTGAAGCTGAAGACTGGGGATATTCAGCAGCTCTGTGATGTAGAAGAAAAGCCAGGTCTGCAAGCCAGTGATTGTCCAAGGGCACTTGGATGCTGTTCTTCTTTGTGGCTTGAAACACCCTGATTTCCTCAGGCAGCTCAAAGAAACGTCATAAAACCTTTCCATGGCTCAGCCACCTCACCTCCTGGTGGTACAATACGTCACCATACTGGGCATCCATCTAATCAACAAGAGCTTTGAACTGACTGTGTGAGAGCACTCTTGAGTGGATATTATTGACAATGCCAATGACATCTTGCATCACGTTCTTCAGGCCCATGTTGGTGCACAGTTGCTCCTGATGCAAAATACAATGGTATTTCAAAACTGAACTGCCAAACTCACAGACTTTTTCTGACACAAATGCTTGACTTTCTTACCGACCATGGCCGGGCCCAGAGGAAACAAAAATTGGAAAAGAGATCTCAGTAGTGTCTCATTCATTTCTCCTAGACAACTATGAGATCTGTGTGAGATCAAAGTGAGGCTGTGGCTGATTTCTCCTGTTTCTCAATAGTTTCTCCTGAGAAACAGGTGCAGAAAATTTCAAATTGGGCTCCCTGTAAGTTTCAAAGGAGATCTCATCAAGCTCTCAATGAAGTTTCAGAATGCCTCCCCAGTGCTGGAAAGGAGCAAGGTTTTAAGTGGTAAAGTCTCAAGTCTCACGTATTGCTCCTAAGGAATTTTTGGAGAGACAAATGAGAAATGTTTGAGACCAAAAAAGACTACAATGAGACTGAAATGAGAACACTCACTGAGCTCCTTTACGGCTCCATAGCCATAAAGGAGCAGGCTTTGAGCAGTAAAATTTTCCTCTGGGGGACTCCATCAGTCATGATGCCATATTGGTTTTCCCACTTCAAACCGTTTTTGTCCATGACTTGCTGCACTGCCATAAAAATATCAGTGCTCTTTGTTGTCCCTTTCAGTGTTTCAAGGCCCATCAGTTCTTTGCACTTCAAAGTCCTCATTGACGGCTCGCAAAAACTGTGCTGAGTCAGTAATGTCAGTGCTTTCATCACTCACGATGGAGAATGCAGAAAACCAACCTGCTCTTTGTGCTATCTGGCCGCGGCATGTCCTCTATGCAGCAGGTGACCGTGTTCCATGACAGGCTAATCTGGGAAAAAGCCCAAGACTGATTTGGACACAGTTTCAGCGGCAATTACCAGACTCTCTTTGACAAAATCATCCTCCACAAAAGGTCGTCCACTTCTGACAATGGCGTTGCTAATGTGATAACTTGCCCGAGTGGCATTTTCTTGTGCAGTGGACAGCTGAAGTAAAGTACGCTGTGTGGTTTGCTTTGCTAGCAAATCGGCTGCCATCACCTTGGGATCCTCTCCTGTGTACTTTGCGAACTGGTGGGAATGCTTTGTTTTGTAGTGACGACGAATGTTGTGCGCCTTTAAAATAGCGACCCTCTGCTTATATACCAGACACACTGCGGTGGAGTCGATCTCGGTAAAAAGATAATCATATTGCCAACTTGTTTTGAATTTTCGTTTGTCCGTGTGCCTCTGCCTCTGCCGCTCCATCCTTCCACCCTCTCACTCGCTGGTCTTGGACCTCACTCTATTGAAGCTGGCGGGAGCTCAACAGCGCCACCCTACCATTGATGTATCACAATGTTATTCTTTGTGGTCAGGAGAGGAAGTGCACCAATAAATAATATTCAATGAGAGAATCTGAGCACTGACGGCAGTTTTTTTTTTTTTTTTTAATACAATGGGCAAGGCGCGGGCTCAATGAAATTGGCCCAACTTGGCCCGCAGGCCCCAAAATGGGCAGCCTTGATATATTGATTGTATCATCACTGTTTAAATAAATGAGCATTGCTTTGGACATGGTTTTTGGTCTTGCTCGTGGGGTTGGGGCACTATCAGTAAGCTCGCCTAGGGCACCAAATGGTCTAGGACCGCCCCTGCCAAAACATATTATATGTGTAGCTGCCTGACACTAGTTTGGACCTCACTGTGTGTCTGTCCATATTATCGTCATTGATGCTATGTGGAAAATGCAGTGGCTGCTTGGGCTGAATCTTCTATTCACACAAATACTCCTAAATACATGTGAGGTATACTGAAGCACCTGGGGGTGAGTAACAACATTTATTACCTGCTTTTATCTAATAATCTTAAGCAGACAATAATTCAGTCTTGACCTCTGTTGACAAAATTGGAAGGAATTCAGTAAAATTATAGGCCTCTTTTCTGTTTTGTTGTTGTGTTTTATGCGAAACAACCTATTTTTCTTTCTGTAGAGAACAAAAATCTCTGCAGTGTGGCTTTCCAAATGCCAAACAACTGCCATTCAGACACAAAACTAGTCCCTTTTGGACAAAAAAATTTAATGTTTTTTGGTAACCCTCCTTATTGGATAAAGGCTTATGATGGTTAATGCTTTCAAGACCAAAAAGCCTTTAAAGATTATATTGTACACTTAAGAGCACAGAGACAAAGCAGAAAAGCAGAATACTACCATGTACGAAAGAGAGGGCTTTACTCAGTAAGAAGGCTCTTTGACTGCTCAGCCTGAGGAAAAGAAACCATTACCAGCACAATTGCCTTCAGGGCCATGTTACAGCCAGGACAAAGAGCTATCAAGACGGCACTTGTTGTCACATCGCGTTGAGGAATGTCCTGTCTTGGGTTTCTTGTCTTGTGAAATTCATGTTTTATTTTGAAAGGTAACTCTCCTCTCCTCTCGTTTCAGGTCACTTGTCCTTTCTTTTGTGTCCCTGGTCTGACGTCATCCCTAATCCTTGATTGTTTTCACTGTCTGAGTTGCCAGAGTATTTTGTTGTCTTGTTGTGTACTTTAGCCCTATTCACAGTCTTGCATTCCATAGAGTTAGGCATTGCCAAGTTTTATTTTCTGTGTTTGTAACCTCTTGAGAAGAGTGATTTTGTTTTCATAATCTTTCTGGTTAGGATTTGATTTTCAGTTTAGCTTTTTCATAGTCTTTGTTTTCCTCCTTGTGGAGCGCCTTTTGTTGTACCTTTTGTAGATTGCAGTGTAGATAATTTTCATAGCCTGTGTGCGTTCCTCTTTGGAGTGTTTTTGTTTTGTTTAATTTTCATAGATCAAGAATCAAGAATAGTGTAGGTTTTCCTCCTTCGGGAGCGTGTTTTGTTTTCTCTTTGTTTTATGTCTTGTTTGTCTTGTCTGTCCCTCCTTAGAGTTTCATAGAATTTTGCTTTGTCATTCTTTCTGAAGAGTTGCATCTCAGCAAAATAAAACCTGTCATTACTTCTGGCATTCTGCATCTGAGTCCTCTCTTTTTGTCCAAGCCTGACACTTGTCTGAAGTGACCAACAACAGGAACATCAGTTTGCAGAAGTAGAGAGCTGCTCCGCTCAGCTTTTTTACTGCAGTGAACGGGGTCCAGAGAACAAGCTAATTTTAACCACCTAAAACAAGGCTCACCTAAAAAAGTTCAAGTGTACGTTGTATAGAGAAAATTAACACCGCTTTACATCGCTGTCAGATCTGCCTTTCTTTTGGCACTACATTTTCTTAACTGTAGAACCTCCGTATCCCTACGTAGTTGCGCTAATGCGTGGGGATACGGAGGTTCCACGGTCTGTATGAAATTGTTACGTTTTGTTTTTATCGAAAGTAAACCTCTCGTCCAGCAACTGGGCCTCACACAGTATTTCGCCGCTCGCAGATCACCGGTTGCCCAGTTGCCCTAAATGCATAGGGGAGCCTTGTTTTACCCCACTTCAAAAAACACGAGCTATCCCTTTAAGAGGGAATTATGGTCTCTTTATTCACAGAAGATCACACACACAGCCAAAGACAACAGTGGGGTCAAATGTGACTAAAGCTATTGCACAGCAATGACTTGATTGATTAAACAAAATGTAACAACAAAAAAGGAGAATACAGATGACGTTAACTGGAAAGGGGGTAATGTGGGTTGAGGCACAGACCTGTTTCCTGGAGGAGAATGTACTCTTTGGCCGGCCCTGTCGACAACCCTTCCCCATTTCAGAAGCTTCCCGGATGCTCCGACGCAGAGTGGTAGCATTGGTGTCAGGTTGGTTGGGCAGAGGGCTAAAGGTACATAAGCTGCATGTTAGAGCATTCATCCCCCAGCAGGGATTTAATAGGAACTGACTGATTGGGCTGTTTGGTTTCTTGAGTAAATTACTTCATTTGGAGGTGGTTGGGGTTAACGTATGCAAAGTATGTGACATTACTTAACTACATTAGTAAGTCAAAATGTGTTTCATACTGGACATGGACAGTCTCCTGGGCCTCTATCCCTACTTTGCTAATGTAATAATAATTATGGCTGCTAGATGTCACTGCCTACCAATGAACATAAAAATTGTTCATAATAAGCTGTATTCACAGTAAATAATGACTTAATGCTCCTTATTTCTAATGAGGATGGGCCTGTAAAAATCTTAATTCTCCTCATAAGTACATTTCTGGGGCGGCTGTAGCTCAGCGGGTAGAGCAGGTCGACTAGTGATTAAAAGGTCGCTAGTTCAAATCCCAGCTCCGGGCAAGGCTGGGCTGCACGTCGAAGTGTCTTTGAGCAAGATAATGAACCCCACATTGCTCATCAGTGAGGGCCTTGCGATGAGCAGGCGACTTGTCCAGGGAGCACCCTGCCCTCGCCCTGAGACAAAGCTGGGATTGGCTCCAGCAGCAACACCCCGTGACCCCATGGAAAGGGATAAGCGGTTACGGACAATGACATGACAAGTACATTTCTTCATCCAATATCTTTTTGTCATGGGCTTGTAGGCAACTTCCTTATTTTCACTTCATGCATTGTGTAGCCTAAATGACTTTTCAGTGGGCTGCCCTGTCACTCAACGACCAATCACTGTTGTCACCGTGTCTAAGTGCGTCCTTATAAAATGACTCCATCCATAGCAACAGAGAGTTACTTCTAGTTTAGGAGTTCAGTGTTTTCATAACTAACAGTAGATCTCAGTGGCTTTGTGAATTACTTTTAAGAAACAACTCCTACATAAAAACTTTTAGTCTGATTTAGGAGTACTCCTAACGTTAAGATAAAAGTATTTGTGAATACGGGCCCAGATTGTCATTTATCTGCAACTAAAGATGATTTTCATAGTAGGGTTGAACAAGTGCTTTGTGGAACAAGTATATTAATGATGAAGGGACATTCTTATTGGGTAGATGGCTAAAGTTTATTTACTCAAGTTTTTAATTGTTCCTTAAAATGATTTTGTTACACATGTGATCAAACCCATTGTAGCTCAGTTCTGAGGTAGTCCCCTAAACAGATTTCTAACAAATGATGAGTGACCATTGACAAACAAAGTCACCAGGCCATTAATGATTACCATTAGTCATTGGGCTATTTTTGATAATGATTGATAGTAATTGAAACTAGTTTGAGCTGTATGCTCTGCCCTTGCCAAAACTTAGCAATGAACCTATATACTGTAGTTAAAGTAAAAGTTGTGGACACTGATTTTAAGTTTCTTTGATTAAAGTAAAAAGTTGGTGATAAGTAAGCTAAATATCTTAGGGGCTCTTTGTAGGAGGTGGGGCTTCAAGCTCGAAATCTTCCGGGGGGG
>JARJLU010012011.1:0-67483 GCA_030272975.1 Sparidentex hasta
ATATATAGCCTATAGGCCCATATTTTCACATTTCATGAGAGGTTTATTTTTTATTTATTTTATTTATAAAGTTTTATTTTAAGAAGTAACTATTTCATATTGTGTTAATTTCATTCAAACAGCCTACATATGCTTATTCTTTTATGATTACGATTTTATTTCTCTTGTCAGAACTAAAACCACCTTTGAACTGTTGTAGGGCCGCACCAAAATGAGTGGTCTCAAACATATAAAATAAAAACAAAAAAACAAAACATTAATGCTTCTCTGAAATAATAGATTGTTGTTGAGGCATCTGTTGTTTAAATTATGATAATCATCTGGTGTCATGGCAGCATGTCTTTGATGTGTCATGCTTGACAGTCTTTCAGATGCACTGGTGCATTGCTTTGGACGTCCATTGAAATAAACCAAACCAAACAGCTCACCCTCCCTTTCACATCAGCTTCTCATCACTGGTATTATCCCTGCTAAATCTATGTTGAGCACTAACATACCCTCTCTGCTGAGAGTCCCATTATTCACCTCTATGTTCTGGTACTGAAGGTCTTCCTTCTCTGTCAGCCTCAAGACACAATTCTTTGATCTCTGGGGTGGCTCGCTTCTGCTCCCCATTGACCACGCATGACACATTTTCTCACGTTCACATTCTGCTGATCCTCAATATACAAATACGTTGTTTCTTTGTGTGCTGAGAATGGCTCCCTGAAAGCAGTCAAATCTCAGAGATGAGCCTGTGGTACTGACATAATAAAGAATTGAACAAAAGAAACACAAAGTTTTAACACGTACATGTTTTTTGCAGAAATGTACTTTGCTAACATTCATTTTGGTGATTGGATTGGGGCAGCTGATGAAATACTGGACGTGTAGGACAACTGATTAATCTAGGCTCCGGTGTAGCTGTATGGCAACTATATCATATCGTGGGAATGACACTGATAATACCATTGCACCTTCATGAAAACTGATTGATCACTGGATAGCTGCTGAATTGTTCGAGCACCAGGGTCCTAAATCTCTGAAGTAGAGGTCCATTCAACCTTTAGGTTAAACCCCTGGAAGAGGAGCCAGGTGGACCGTTGGAAATGGACCTCCAGCAAAATTTTAGCAGGCTGGTTTAGACTGTTATTGGAAATGAAGACCGAGGATGTTCGTGACCCATGTAGACCAGCAGGGTCCGTGCTGTTGCTGTCCATGGTTCTGCAATCTCCCACTACCACTTTTCAATAAAATGATTGAGATTTTCTCTCCTGCTCACCAAGACTTGTAAGTTATTTACTGCAGTGTCTTTTGTTTATGTTGTACTGAAGTCATTGTGGTGTTAGGTTGCATGTATGCAATGAATTATGTTCAGCGAAAGAGGTTTTAGATTTCACTGTGTGACAGCTGGAATTCAGAGCTTAAAGTGTCTCACCATTCAACACAAGCTTTCTTTCGCTCACAATTTATTCATCGTTGAATCTTCTTACAATTCATAAATGCAACAAATGACCATGCTCTTTAAATTCAAACAAAAAGCATCATCACTGACTATAAATATGGAGAAACTTTGAGTCTATTAACCCAACCACCTTTTTATATTAAAAGATGACAACCATAGAAGATGGAAGAACCTTAGCAAAAAGCTATTTTCCAACATAAAGCATTATTATTAAAAAGATTCACCTCACACATGTACTAAGTCATAACAACTCTCAAATGTGTGTCTAACACAAAGAAAATAATTACCACGTCAAAATCACAATTATGGAACCTACTTAATAGTTAGGTATTAGGTATTAGTCGGACTGTTGCACTGGTGGGGCAATCAATGTACTGTACACTACACATGGTCCAACTGTCCCACTATTGCATGGTACACATAAAGTAATATTTAAAAAAATGTAATGTCATTATATCAAACATAGACTTACAGAGGTTTTTTTGTCTTTCATTCATGAGCGCACACTTGTAACCATACAGATATAGTTAGTTTTAAGTGAAATATAAATGTTTTAGGCCTTTGTTATACTGCTGTGTAGTGTAGGCACACACATGAACCGATCAAACATGAATGTATTACAAACCTCACTTCCAATGAAGTTGGGACATTGTGTAAAATGTAAATTGACACAGAATACAATGATTTGCAAATCCTTTTCAATTGAATACACTACAAGGACAAGATATTTAATGTTCAAACTAATAAACTTTTTTTTTTTTTTTTTGCAAATATTCACTCTTTGTGAATTTGATGCATGCAACACATTCCAAAAGAGCTGGGACAGCAGCATGTTTACCACTGTGTTACATCACCTTTCCTTTTAACAACACTCAATAAGCGCTTGGGAACTGAGGACACTAATTTTTGAATTTTTGTAGGTGGATATCTTTCCCATTCTTGCTTGATATATGACTTCACTTGCTTAACAGTCCAGGGCCTCCGCAATCGTATTGTGTGCTTCATAACTCACCACTCATTTTCAATGGGAGACAGGTCTGGAATGTCAGTCTAGCACCTGCACTCTTTTGCTAAGCAGCCACGTTGTTGTAACATGTGCAGAATGTGGCTTGGCATTGTCTTGCTCAAATAAGTAGGGACGTCCCTGAAAAAGACCTTGCTTGGATGGCAGCATATGTTGCTCCAAAACCGGTATGTACCTTTCAGCATTTATGGTGCCTTCACAGATGTTCAAGTTACCAATGCCATGGGCACTACACACCCCCATACCATCACAGATGCTGGCTTTTGAACTTTGCGTGGATAACTATCAGGATGGTCCTTTTCCTCTTTGGCCCGGAGGACACGATGTCCATGATTTCCAATGTGGACTCGTCAGACCACAGCACACTTTTCCACTTTGCGTCAGTCCACCTCAGATGAGCTCAGGCCCAGAGAAGCCGGTGACATTTTATCGTTGATATAGGGCTTTCACTTTGCGTGTTAGAGTTGTAACTTGCACTTGTAGATGTAGCGACAAAGTGTGTCAACTGACAGTGGTTTTCCAAAGTGTTTCTGAGCCCATGTGGTAATATCCTTGACAGAATGATGTTGGTATTCGGCCTTGCCGCTTGCATGCAGCGATTTCTCCCGATTCCCTGAATCTTTTGATGATATTATGGACTGTAGATGATGAAATCCCTAAATTTCTTGCAATTGTACGTTGAGAAATGTTGTTCTTAAACTGTAAAACTTTTTGCTTGTGCAGGTGTTTACAAAGTGGTGGACCTCACCCCATCCTTGCTTGTGAACAACTATGCCTTTTGGGAATGCTCCTTTTATACCCAATCATGGCACTCAGCTGTATCCAATTAAGCTGTTCACCTGTGGAATGTTCCAAACAGGTGGTTTTTTAAGTTTTCCTCTACTTTTCCAATCTTTTGTTGCCGCCATCGCAGCTATTTTGGAAGGTGTTGCAGGCATCAAATTTAAAATGATTGAATATTTGCAAAAAAAAAAAAAAGAAGAAGTTTATCAGTTTGAACATTAAGTATCTTGTCCTTGTAGTGTATTCCATTGAATTTAAGTTGAAAAGGAGTTGCAAATCATTGTATTCTGTTTTTATTTACGTTTTAATCAATGTCCCAACTTCATTGGAATTGGGGTTTGTACAAAAAGAAACACAATTCAGAGGTTTTTGTCTTTCACACGAGTGCACACTCCAACCATACAGATATAGTTTTTAAGTGAGATATAAATATTTTAGGCCTTTATTGTACTGTTGTGTAGTGTAGGCATACACATGAACCACTCAAACATGAATGAATTACAAAAACAAACACAACTCTGAGTTATTTCTTATCACTTAAAATGTGTAAAATAAATATTTTTATTTAACCAATTTTTAGACTCAGGTAGGATGGATGACTGAGAACCTTCATCAACTGATGACTCTTTGAGGTGTAACACTAAGGTGCTTCCAGTAACTTAATAAGGGATTTTATCATATCTATTAGTCACAGTAGCTTCATTAGTATTTGCTCTGTGCATGAATCATTCGACACAGGGAAGTTCAGACATTCAACTGTAACATCAGGGGGACTTTATTTTGATTACTGTGGCACAATTCATCCCATTTACTTATTTTCTTTCCCTTCTTTCAATATTATTCTTTGCATTTTTATAATGCACTACCTAGTGAATCAGGCACTGCATTTTAATCAACCTGAATTCATGACTTCATGTCACACATCTCTGTAACCTATAAATACATGTCTTACCAAGGGCGTCAACAGGATTGCAAAGAAAAAACTTATAGAGCTGATCCTGGATTTTCTTTCACTTTCTTTACCATTGCTTGATAGGATTATTTAGGAGGCTGGTATCTGTGAGGAAGTACAAATGGGGACTGTTGGGCCTTGATGGGGGTATTCACTCTGTTGAGCGACATTCTAGTTATTCATGTTTTGCATAGCTGGAGAAACACAGAGTTTTTCCTCTTTGCAATAAATAAAGTTTCTTGTCTCAGCTTACCTGCTGGGCTTTCAAAAACTAAATCATTTCAGTAAATGTTTAAATTGGTTGAAACATCACTTAAGTCACGAGGAATAACATTTTATATCCATGGCCTTTTGCTACTACTAGAAACTCTGAAAAGATTAGACATTTTTTGTGTTGAGTGGCTGTGCATTGCCTACAGGGGACACTGAGAAGCTCTACCATATGAGACCATTTAGTTAAACGTTCCTTCACACAGGCCAACATGGCCACCGGTGCCTGGACGAGCGACAGCTATCTTCCTCTAGGGGTCACCATTTACAAGTGAACATGCCTGTACTGCAGTCACCTGCTACAGTAATTGTATTGTACAATTTCAAGGCCTCTCTAAGGTCAGACGAAGACTAAAACATGTTCAGTTTAAGGTTCAGAACATTTGTGTACTTTTATAAAATTGCCACTACTTGGAACAGTTATTAACAACCTTAGAGTTTTGTTTTTATAAGGGATATAGATGTTATAAGGCAACTTGTAAGCCTCTATAAAGACCACATTATTAGAAAGGCTCTCAGCTCTTGTTTTACCTGATCACACAGTTTTTCTCAGGAACTCTCAGCTGGACTTCCCAGCTTCTTGCAGCTGTGATAAAAGTGACTCTCTGTATTTCCCTCTCTGAATGATGGGCTGATAATGAGTTAGAGTTAGTAATCCTTAACCCTGCACCCCTACAGCCCATTGCATATTGCGGAAGAATGGCTTTTCCTTTGCTGGGCTGATAAATCTTAGAATGGCGAATACTTCAATGGGATGTCGTGGACAGATAGGGCATGTAGAAGAGATTCAATAGATAAATGTGTCTAAATTAAACAGACAAGCACTGAGAGGGGCCACAAAAGGCCTTAACCTTCTGTAGTCCCACATTCCTACTGAGTAATATTAGAATTTGGCACTCATAACAACATAGCAAGGTGCTACACTTTGTATGACACAGTTTCTGCTTTCAGGGGGACCTGCCTTGTGTATCCAGTCTGCGGCTTTTGGTCGGTGTTTAAAAAAAAAAAAAAGAAAAAAAAAGAAAAAGCCCAAAAGTCTCAGGCGGCATCGTTTCCCAGGCCCCCCTTGGGAGGAGCTATTGTCCAAGCAAGGAAGCCTCCCCAGCCCGCAGGTATAGGATGACAAGGCTTTATATGCTGCTACCTATAGATGAGAGTGGGGCAAGGAAAAACCTGAACATCCAAAAGACTCAGAATGCTGCTGTGTGATGAATTTTGCATTGATGGTTGTCTTTGTAGTTTCTGCTTGGTTGTGTTGCAGCAACAGGTGCGGCACTTTAACAAATGAGCTGCAGCAGGGAGAAAGGGATAAGGTCTCATGTGGAGAGAGAGAGAGAGAGAGAGAGAGAGAGAGAGAGAGAGAGAGAGAGAGGGTGAGGGGCTAGCACTCTAAATGCACCCCCTCCCTCCAAGTTATAATAAACCTTGCTAACAGTGTAACAAGCACACCTGTCTACTGCTGGTATATACAGAAAAAACATGGCCCGGCAGGCTGTTCTCTATGTAGGCCTTTAGTCCCCTAAATCATAATTAAAGGATATGCGATTGAGTGCTAAAACTATGATAGTAGTATTAAGTATTGTTAATTAATCAAGAGACAACTGATGGATGACCAATTACAATGTACTGACAGTAGCTGCCGTGATATTCAACAGTGAAATTTGATGTCATCAGGTTTTGTTTGAAGAGGGCAGCTTAACAGAAGACAAGCTGTATATAATTAAGAACATTTTAAGCAAATGTGGGCAGGATACCTGCTGTTTCAAATCTTTTACTGAAATAGAAAAAAAAAAGCCTTTTGTGTGTGTCTAGCAGCTTGCCCTCAAAGATCTGTGGCTTACAGAATAGAAGAAACACAAACTGAAACTAAGACTTCATCAACTCAAGTTCTATGTTTAACACATAGAAACATTTTTTTTTTTTTTTTTTTTACAAATATTGATCTTAGTTTAAAAAATTTAAAAAATAAAAAATCTGACTTTAGAGCATAATGTCTCTTGAATGCTGGTGTTGGCATTTGTAAGTGTAAACAGCTGCATGTTCCTCTGTTCTAAACCATGAACCACTTCTTAAGGGAAAATATGATTTTGAGGTCTGTGAAAAGCTTTGGCTATGAAAACATGTTTCAACAACTCAAAGAAATGTTCAAAGAAATTAACCAGTTGTTGCCTCAGGTCAGTATTATTTGTTTATGTTGTAAGCAGGTGCAGAGTGAAAACAAACAGCAACATCGGTAAAATGCAGAAATAGTCTTATCAATAACTTACACCACAGGCACCAAATAAATATTCTTATCATTAGACCAATATACAAATACATATTTCAGTTTACAGTAGACTATCACATTGTAAGAATGTCACAAATATAAACAGGGTCCCATCTGACACTGAGTGTCCATTTGCTTCTTTATGTGAATCTGACAAAAAGTGCTTGGCTGTGTTATGTCTTCTCTTCGGTATCTGTTTTGTTTGTAGCACTTCAAAATAGCAACATATCACATCGTGTTTGTCATATCAGCTTTTAAACAAATGAAAGGCTGTCAATTTACTGTACATGCATAGCACCTAATGTATTTACAAAAATACCACTGCTTTGAAAAGGTTTAATGCTTTTTGTGAAGTTAATGGTAAAATAGTGCCTTGAACACAGTTAAAACCTTTACAAACTATAGACTTCAACTATAATAATAAGTTTGTTTACAAGGCAGTACCACTGTGAAGAAGTCCGATGTCAGTAAATAAAAGATAACACAGCTGTGTGTGTGTATGTGTGTCTGTGTGTGTCCAAGTTTCTTTAATCTGGCCCTTCTTTCCATCTTTGTCCGTGCATCCACGACCGACAAAAGCTTTGAATAATCCAGAAAGCAGGATCCAAACTGTTTTGTTTTTTTTAAAGTCGTCATCGCAATCAAGCTACAGTATGTGCAAGATCAGGGGTCCATGTTTGGATGAATCATAGAGCCATGGGGTCAACTCCCCCTCTTTAAGTCTGCTCAGTTATCTGGCCTCTGGCCCCGGCCTTTCCTGGCACGACGTCTCCGGCGATCACTGCTGCTGCGGTGATGATGCATGTGGTGGTGCGCACTCTGACTATCCCTCAGTCGCCTCACCATTTCATGGTCCTTGTTGCCCAGAACCCGAGGCAGAAAAAGTGAGGCTTTGTCTGTGCTTCGAGTTTTAAAGCCTCGTCGTGGCCGGCCTTTGCCGTTGATGGAAACGTACCACTGGCGCTTGGCACTGGCTCGTCGCTTACTGCTGCCACCCCCTAATGGCAGCGGCTGCTCTGTGGAATGGTGGCGGGATGCATAGGTGTTGTACCCCAGCTCATGAATCCTTTCCACAAACTCACACTCTCTGTTGAACACTTCCTGGGGGGGGGAGAAAGAAAGAAAAGAGTAAGCCACATTTGTGATTGACAACAGGACAACCAATCAATGACACCGTGAAAGTTTCCGTTCCACTCAGCTCTCTGTATGGGCTCCCACAACACAGACTTCCACTACTCCCGGACATTGAATCAGCCACGAAACAATGCAGTGTACACCAGATAAATGTGATGTTGCAGTAGGTAAACAATACAGCATGTTTGCCTTGTCATATATGAGGCCTTTAACCTGCTGCCTCTGGGCCGGTGTCAAACAGGAGGTGGAGATGTTGGAGAGAAGGTAACACATTAGATGATGACATGATATATTTACCCACCGAAGCATACAGCCGCCCTTTGTCATTCATGGCCAGATATCTGCCTGAGAAAAGCCCTTTTATGGCCACAACACCCACATCCACCGCTGTGATTTCCATGATGCCTGAAAGACAGATACATCTACAACAGTTATATGGCTTAACATCTGTTTGCTGTACGGCTGCGGAGAATGTGTATTAAATTCATCGTGGTATTAAAAAAAAAAAAAAAATCCTTTCAAAAGATAATCATGCTTTCATTGTGGATGTATCAGTCTCTCATCCAGTTAATCTTTGAAGCTGGAAAAGCAAAGCAAACGAATTAAGTTCCGGTTATGTTTGACACCTCCCATGCCAAACGGTGCGTTTATTGGCCCTTTTAATCAGCGCTTGATTAGTCAATGGCCTATTCAGCGATGTAGAAAGCCTCTAATGGCCACTGATTAGATAAATACATCTGTTAGGACAGCGCCTTTGTCCCGGCCGGATGTCAGTTTAGCTGATGCTTCTCCTAGAGATAAACCTGCATGCCGGCAGCTATGCTCTCTCTCTCTCTCTCTCTCTCTCTCTCTCTCTCTCACACACACACACACACGCACACATACACGGACGGACATTTACGAGCGCGCTTGACTAGATTACTGCCAGTGAAACTAATAGATTATCAACAGAGATCATCACAACGTGGCCTACTCCCTCAGCAAATATCGAATACTGTAAAGTCTGATATATTCTAATCACATATGTAAAACATATATTGACCCGATGGTGAAACTTTATTATTTTCGTTTAATCCAACCATTTTGCATAAAAAAAACACAACAACTTTCATTTCACAGCTTGACTGTAAGTCTTTGATAAAACAATGTTCACCTAAATCACACAGCGTCAAATCAGCAGTCTTCGTTATCATAACTGTCATTATATCTGTCTTCCATAGTGCAGTTCGCATTAGACAAAATGAATACTCACTGAACGGGTTGTTTTCTTCCAGTGATCCATCTATTTTCCCATTAGAGTGGATTTGTAAATGATATTTAGTAGCACAGTAGAGTTTCCTGCGTCTCGGCGCACCTCCGAGATGTTCGTATACTCCTCCGCGGCCCCCAGCGTCCCTCCGCTGCCGGGGGTCGCCAGCTTGGCCCGGGGCGCAGTTAGCCCGGGGACTAACGGGATCCAGCAGGCTCAGCAACACCAGCAATGGTATCATCAGCATCGTGGCATGGCCGAGGACCAGCGACTGTTGAGGAAAAAACGGGGAAATCCTGTCTGGCTGTTGGCTCCCATTAAAGTTTCGGGGCCCCAAAGCTCGAGAGCTCCTGCCTTGCAAACATCCGAGCCCGAGAGACGACGCTGACAGCACAGCCGCCTCCGGGGTCGGATCCTCTCCTTGCCTCTGCTGCTGCTGGAAATCCCTCCTGCAGGTCTGACTGAGAGCGTCTCCTCAGACAGGGCGCAGATATAAAAGAGGCTTGTGGTGACAATAGGCTGAACTCCAACCAATTGATACAAAGGAAAGGGGGAGGCAAAAGGTATCAGCCCTGTGTGAAGTGAGAGACTGCGGCGTGGATAAAATTACATAGTGGCTGAGTGCGGAACAGCTCTCTCCTCTGAAGTCCTCTTCATCCCAAACTATACAGGCGGGCTGAGCCAGCGCCGGGGACTGCAACAGGTGAGGAATAAGACTTCTGATGGATGTGCTGGTAAATAAAAAAAAAAACGACTAAACCTTTAAAAAAAAAATAAAAAAATATTTGAGGAACCTTAACACACTGCAATGTTATACAGTGGAATTCATTATGGGATAAATTCAGATCTAAGATTATCAATTTAAACACTTTATCTAGGCCTGCCAATTTTCTGGTATTTCAAGAAGAATTCTGAATTAACATCTGAATTAATTTGGTTTCGTCGGTCCGCATCTAACTAGAGAATGAATACATTCATCCGATTTTATCAGGCGCTTGCAGGCTTACACAGTAAATCCATTATAACAGGCGGAGGTCAATATCTGTCTCGAATCAGAGCTCCTTGCTGGTAGCACAGTGGCGCAGAGATCCACATAGTTCTTCTAGAGGTGGTGGGAAACCACCACTGCAGGTTGACGTGGGAATCAAATCCAGCTCCCAGCCTTCTTTGTTTCCATAGACTTCTTCCTCCACCAGACCTGTAAGCATATCCTGCCAAAGCTGAGGGTCATTTTGAATCTGTTACATTAAGGAAAAAGTAGAAATGAATGGTCTATCACAGGGCTCACTCCATGTGCTCCTTGTACCACAGAATCCCTGTCTTATGCGTTATTCTTTATCCTTCACCCAAGCAATGAACTGTCCCAGACTTTTCCCATTCTAATGCCCCAGCTCTGGCGAGGCAACAGCCGGTGGGCGGAAGAGCAGCAGGCTAAATGACTACTGCCTAAATTGCTTCCATCTTGGTCGCATTATGGTTTGCATTCTGGTAATTAGCACCATCATCTACAAATCTCTCTGCCCTTTGGCGCTGCTCCACTGCTGCTATGAAGGCCTGTGCTGAGTATCCCCCTGAGAGTTGACGGTTAATTTGTCTTCCCCTCCCATACATCACCCAGCTAGCAGCCTCTGTCACTTTATTTACTCCGACGATCAGAAAAAGGCAGCTCTTTTAATTACAAATGTGTGCACATTATGCTTCTGAGACCCCTTGCAAGTCAGACAGCACACCAAAACATCAGCCAGGCCGTGTGTAACAGAGGTTGTTCTGGTTGCCATTTCTAAGTGAGACGCTCTTAATGTGGTTAAATGCTGGAAGAGGGTGGAACCTCAGATGTGGTGTGCTGTTTCTCTCAGAAACTATTTTAATTACGCTCCCCTCCACACCGCCCACAAAGCATCCCAGCAATAAGCAGAGCAAACGCTCTCAATTTGTGATGCACACACACACACAGATGCACGTACGCGCACACTCACACACACACACACGCACACACCTCGCTCTTCACATTAAGATAAGCATGTTAATGCTAATCTAAATTTTAGGCCTAATTCAGATCCTGTTTCCAGATGTTTTTGAGCAGGATTGCGTGGTCAGGGTTATCCCTGTGTGTGACATCTGCACTGTGTATTAAACTCCATGATTCATTATCCATAGTGTTCCCTACACACAGCTTTATGCTTCCTTCCAGGCATTAATGAGTGAAAATGTTTGCCTGGGCTCACACCAGCATTTAAATCCAAATACTATGCTGCTCCTCTAATGCTCTTCCCCAAAACACGGACAGCCACATGTACAGATTGCAGCAGAGACCAGTGCAGTCTGTGGAAACTTTGGATTTGAGTGTTGTTGATGAAAAATTGTATAATTCTGAGAAAGAAGAGTATATCTGTGACGTCACGGACATACGTTTGAATACTTCCCTTAAGTTTTGCATGGCAAACACTATATGACCAAATCATGAAGTAACATATGGTAGAGGCCTTCACTGGTGATCTTTTACATAGTCATGGAAAAGGTACCCAAATATGAATGATGGACCTGATCAGAATAGACTTCAGCATAACTAGAATGACACACAGTACAGTGCATGTATCACTCTTACAGTCCCTTTATCCAGCCCTTCATCTGGATCTACACCAAAAGTTAATGGGTTCTTTTCTGGGCTGCGACACATCCTCCATTCAAGTTTCATGGAAATCTGTAGTGTAGTTTTTTGTGTAATCCTGTGGACAAATAAAAACAACAACAAACCAAAACATAATCTCTGTTCAGAATGCAGTTTACCTTAACACTTTGACTACATTGGACATGTAACAAGTGGACCATTTGCATAGTGGCTGCGCTGTGAAAGTTATCTTTTATTGGACCTAATTTGCAGCACACCAGCAAGGGTTGTGTGAGTCACAGGAAAAACAAGACAGCGAGCTCCCACTTTGGGTTCTACAGACTACAGTAGCCAAGTGATAAAAGTTACTAAGCACATAGCAAAATAAACTTCAACAGGGTGATCAGCAGAGTTATAATCTGAGTTGTGTGGGGGACTCTAAAAGAACTTACCCTAACCCTAATTAACATTGGATAAATAATGGTTGTACACCATCGGTCGCACCTCCAGTCACCAGTCTGTCAATTTTGTGGATGACACCGCGTTCAGTGGGTTCATCTCTGGCGGGGATGAGTCCTCCTACAGGTGGTAGATTGACCATCTGGTGACCTGCTGCAGCCAGAACAACCTGGAGCTTAATGGTCTAAAGAAGTGGAGATAATCTGGGACTTGAGGAAGAACCCAGCTCCACCCACCCCCGTCATCCTGTGTGGCTCCCCGGTCAACTCTGTAGAGTCCTGCAGCTTCCTGGACACCATCATCACCCAGGACCTAAAATGGGGGCTGAACATCAGATCCCTGAACCAAAAAAGCTCAACAGAGGATGTTTTTCCTGCGGCAGCTGAAGAAGTTCAACCTGCCAAAGACAATGATGGTGCACTTCTAGACTGCCATTATCGAGTCCGTCCTCAACTCCTCCATCACCGGCTGGTACGCTGCTGCCACTGCTAAGGATAAGAGCAGACTGCAGTGTATCATACACTCTGACTGCAACCTTCCATCCCTTCAGGACCTTCACAGCTTCAGGGTTCTGAAGCACACAGATAGGATTGTGGCCGACCCCTCCCATCTTGGTCACAGACTTTTTGACACTCTCCCCTCTGGCAGGAGGCTGCAGTCTATCAGGACCAAAACCTCCTGCCACATGAACAGTTTCTTCCCTTCTGCAGTTGGGATACTTACCAGGTCCCGGGACCCCCACCCCCACCCCCACTGATGCTGACTCTTGCACACATACCCTCTTGCACACATACCCTTATTTTGCACCATTACAATAATGCAGAATTTGTTATATTTTTTTCTATCTTTATTCATCCCACACTAATGTCTCTGTTTGTTTATATTGTATATTGGATGTATAATAGTCACTGTTTGTTTATTGCTTATTGTCTCACTGTATGCACCTTGTTCACCAAGACAAATTTCTTTTTGGTATAAAATCCTTCTTGGCAATCAATCTGTTTCTGATTCTGATTCTGATGAATGTTAGCCAAACAGGTTAATTCACACCTGCCATTAAATGCGTCTCGAGATGTGCCTTGAGTGACCTCATGTGATCAGATCTCACTCCATCACTCCATATGCAAATATACACCTATGGGTCTCTCGCCATGGACAACAAGAAGTAGCCTATATAAGATAGCTTACTTTATGTTAAATGAAATATTGTTATGAAATAAAATTTGATGTAAATGGTGTAATCAGTTGAAACAGTGTGTTCAAACAGCTGCTGGGAGTTGCAGTGCACTTCATACATGAAGGCAGACAGGATGCACAAAAATCTTTTTTAAGCTGTCTTTTTAACGTTCTCTATTGACATCAAAGTGACATCATTACAGGGTTCAAAATGAATGTTTTTGTGATGTCATTTTTGGACGTCTTTTCAACGTCAATTGCAAATATCCAAAGGACGGCTGCTTATGGGTGCTGCTTGTTATGATGTCTTTCATAGACCTCAGATTTTCCACTAGATTATGTTATTAGTCAAATTACATGGCATCCCAAGCAAAATTCATCCTGCCTACTGCTAGGCACTTTAACAAGTGAGCTATCTAGCTAGTTGGTAAAGTTAGTTTTTTTTAATGGTAATGACCAAATCCTTCATTGGCCACGTTGCTCATCTAAGGCTGTCTCATCTTAATTTACACTTTACTGAATAATGTGTTTTGGTCATCTAAATCTTCATTGGATAAGCTATTGTTCCAAGGTTGGGAGACCAAAACATGGAATTCAGTAAAACTGATTCAAGATAAGGCAGTGTGAATGATTGAGCCAGATGATCACTTCGTATTTCATTAATGTCTTACACAGCGTCCCTATTTTGCTTTTTTCTTATTGATCGGGGTTGATTAAGCTACAAACTGGACAATATATCTGATTCCTTGGAAAATCTTTAGAAATTTCCCACAAAAGTCTGCCACTTTACAAATCTTATGTGATTGTAATTACCCTGACTTTGAAATATTAGCATAATATCAAATACCCATTGTATTTAATAATTGCCATTTTTGCTTTAATTTCATTATATAGCTTTTTTTAAAAACATCATTAATTCAAAGTTATTTCAGTTTACAATAATGGCAATAATATTGGATTAGATGTCAAACCTGCGTTAGCTGTCTTTAGACGTCCAAAACAGGTCCCAGGTAGACGTCAAGATTTCGCTTTCTTGCATGTCGAAAAACATCCAAAAAGTCTGACCTTGACGTTCACATACTCAACCTGTTGTGCACGTCCACAAACACGTCCACAAACATCCAAGAGGGTCCCTAGCCAGACATTTAAATATTTAACCCATTTTGCATGTCCACAGATATTAAAGAAGGATCCAAATCAGATCAGCAACTAAACACATCCGTAAAAGTCCAAGAGGTTGTATAACCAGACGTTTAAATACTTAACCTGTCTCTGTCAGACTTTCAGATACCAAACCTTTTTTAAAACGTCCATCAGATTTACAAAAGCATGTCTAGATTGAGGCATGTTAAAAATATTTAATCAGAAGTTTGCTGGGTTTGTAAAATAAATTCATAATTGTAAATCAAGAACTGAATGTCTCCTGTGATTATTTATGTATTTTCTGTGTTGTAAACAGTTATTGTTGTTGTTAGCATGATTGTTAGCCCATCACTGGCAATCCCATGATGCCTCGGGTTGATTATGACCGTGAGCATTGTTAAAACTCGCGAGAGTGAACAATGCTCATGTCATGACCATTAGCTGCAACTGAGGTCAGATTAGGGTTTGTGCCACAGAGTGTCTCAAATGCATCTTGAGCAAGCACTTGTAATTTATTTCACTTCCCTGTTGTCTTTTGAATGTGGGGCAACTTCAACCATAAAACAAAAAGACACATTTATGTTCAACCATAGAGTGAAAGGAGATAGTTTCAGCAGCTGTTTGATTGCTTGGCATGTGTACAGTCTTGAACCTTGTCCGAATTGTTTAGCACAGGCAAATTAATCGTGCTTGGAAGCTTTGTCCTATCTGCACAACACAAACTTGACTAATTGGTCCCTCAGTGTGGCTCGGGAGCCATTCAAGTTCCCATTACACTGCACACTTGCATTCCTGACTGCCTCCCAGTGTAGCTGGAAGGATCAGATCCCAGCATGTCCTCTGTACTTTTTGCATTTATTCACACCTGTGTTAAGAGGAGATTAGACACTGAGCAATGCTTTTGCTTCAAGAGAAAACCTTGACCTTTTCTCAATTATTTGCAAAGCTATATTTCTAGCTATTCCTTTTGCCATCATCCACTTGTCAAATTAAACCAAACCTAACCACGTGAAGTGCTTCTCCATAAAACCCAAAAGCATACATTTTAAATTTGTGTTTTTCTCTCCTCCAGCCATGACTGAAGGCAAGAAAGCATCAGAGCTCCTTTTTTAATTGACCTTCCCAAAATCCACCCCCCCCCCTCCCGCCCGCCCGCCCTGCACCACTACCCCCAAAAACCCTCTTGGCACAAAAGGTTTCTTTTCTGCAATAATACAAAGGTTATTAGCCAGGTCCTTTTCTTGGCCCCTGCTTTTAGCAGACGAAGGGGAAAAAGGAGGTACCAGTAGTCCAGAGCAAATCAAAATGACCTTTGAACTCTTTTTGCTGTACTTTTTCTCATGGGCAGATTTCTTTGGTGAGGCGGTGATCAGAGGGCTGAACCCAGCCACTGCCTCTCGTCTCCTGACAAATCGCTGCTGAGCCTCTTTTGTCCCCACGACTTTGATCTCACCTGCTTGTCAGGCGCTTCAGAAAGAAGTCTTGTACAGTCCCAGCACACTGCAAACAAATTGGCAACAAGTATTTTATTCAACCATCCTCTTTCTCCCTCTCTTTTATTTTGGCTCAACCCAGTTCAGTCTTCAGTATTAACATGTTAGTTTGGTTAATTGTGTTTGTAGAGCTTCTAATACCAATGAAATACACAGTTTTAAACAGTGCTTGAAATGGAAAAAAATAATGATGTGTTAGTATGGGGGATGGTACGGAGTTTGCCTGCTCACAGCTGCACAGACAAGAGCAGACAAGAGCCGCCATTAGAACTGTTGGACTGGCTATCAGGAAGTATATATTGCCTTTTGTGCTGGGTACTGTCTCTAATTTTAGTGTGACATGCTAAGGACTCAAAAGGAAGAAGTGCCAGGATAGGTCTGTATCTGTGTGTGTGTGTGTGTGTGTGTGTGTGTGTGTGTGTGTGTGTGTGTGTGTGTGTGTGTGTGTGTGTGCGTGTGTGTGTTGCTCATTTCTCTCACTCCCTCTGTTTATATATAATGTTCTTATAAATATCAGGATGACACTTTCATTTAATTTCGTATCGATTATCAGTGTATTTTTTTTTTTTTTGCCAAAGTCACTCATGGCACATAGAAATCAGAAAAATTTAAAAGACACAAGGCTGTTTGGGACTCAACTTATTGACTGACACTGCTTTTACTGAATGATCATAATGACCAATTCTCATGTAGGGCGGAAAGCAGGCCTTTGTTGGCGTGACTTTTTTCAGGTAAGGTAACTGGTTTAAGTGTCATGGTTGAACACTGAAAAATGTTGTGGTGTCGATGTCAAGGTGAGCTGAAACAGACTGCAACATGGATTTTGCCAACCTAATCAGGGGCCTAAGTCTATCAAAATGTAGAGCACAAGACTTGAACCCCAGTTTTTGTAGAAGGGTTGAGTGTGAAGCTAGTTCATAAACTCAGCTTTATTAGACTTGCGGATCAGCATTTATCATAACTACATCTAGCCTGTGTTGTTTTTCACTCTTTGTTATAAAAACTGATGTAGTTACCTAACCAGGTAGTTTTGGTGCTCAACCCTGACCAAGCCAAGTCCAAAAGTCATAGCATGTCATTATAAATGAACAGTTTGGCAGCAAGGTTTATTTTATTTTATTTTTCTGTATTATTGCTAACTTGACCACGTAGCCCTTTACATCCAAAAGCAACTGTTTCAAAATTAGAGTAATCGTTAATTAATCAGAGCACTCACATAATAGTGAAACATTGGCAGTGTGCCAAACATTTTATTTAATTCATGAATGATTGTAAAGATAAATAGGGGGTTCATGGCTTGTCGCTAATTTAACTTGATGCTGTTCCTCTTGACCTACAGTAAACAAGCCTTATTGTATTTATCTTTTGATAGAAATGAAAAAAAATGTATGCCCTTAATGTTGTGACATGCTATCAAATATCGATATATTTCAAGGTATCATATTGAAGTTAGAAATTCTAGTATCTTCTCAACACCACTATGAAGAATGACCAGGTCCTGAGGCCTGTGACTTAAAGCCTGTTATGTTGGTGTGTTAACACACGTTAATGTTAAACGCACTGTTACTTTAATATATATTAAGAATATTATTAAGAATATTAATAGAACGATTAACATCTAGATCAACATTTCATGACAAAATGCATCAATATAATAACCACCTACCACCCTTCATGAAAAGCAACAGTCTCTAGTGCATAATGCCCACTTCGCTGTAGAAGCTGCATGCTTTCTTTAAATCTTGACCAAATGGCAGTGATATTGGAGTGAGCACTCTGATATAGTTGAACAGTAACATTTGAACAAGCAGCAGACATGGATTTTTATGTCACATGTACACATCAAAGTCAAAGGATTCCCTTTATGAGGACATAGGAGAGAAAGACAAATAGCAGGATCTGCCTGAGTCTCCCATGGATTCATTGTGGTACAAATTGGTTCTCATGCAGAACATTGAAAGGTGAGTGAGCAGACAATGCTGAAAGAGCTGAAAGTTGGCCAGAAGGCAGAGGAAACCTCAACAACTGTTTTTTTTGCTCTTTCAAAAGAAGTGGTATATTCACAAGAGAGATGAAAATAACAACCTCTTTAATGTTTTACACCCTTTTGTCATTCTTACATGCGTTTTCTTGCGAGCTACTCTCTCGTTCTTGCACTGTCAATCTTTGTCTCTCATTTACTTGCTCTCCCTCTGTAACCAGATAGGTCTGTCCTATACTCATACAGCTCTTTGATTGTTAGCTGCAGGTTTCAGATGCCTGCAAAGCGGCTGCACCTTCCAACAGGCAAATGATTGTGGAAGAATGAAACTCTAGAGGCCATCAATGGCTGTGATATACTTGCACACGTAAACTTCCACCCACAAAAACCAAAAAAAAAAAAAACACAGTTCAAATACAAGCAACATACACCTCTACACACACACATTACAAACTGTATACTACATTCAGAGAACACAACAACAGACGTATACTATCCACACAAACACATTAAGTAGACACTTTCAAAAATACCAAGGAAAAATATATGTGGAAAACCACATGCAATACACACAGTGTTGTCCATGAGTGTTTGAGATTTAGGGTGGGTCGATCACTGTGGAGAATACTAAAGTAGTTGTGGAGTTAAATGTTTAAATAATGGTTTGTTATTCTCTTATTGTATCTGAGGCAGTTTGAGAGTGAATATCTAATATATTAGTTATCATCTAAAGTATGGATAGACCCAGTGTTTAAAAAGTAATGTATTATACATTACTTGTTCATTTTTTTAAAGTAATGCATTACGTTACTCTTTGTAGAAAGTAAAGTATTACTAGTTATAATATCTACAGTCATGTAATCGCCAGTTGAAAATGTAATGTTAAAACCTTACATGCCCTGTAGCGCCACATTATTACATTTTCAAATCATTATGTAATAACGCTGCATCTTGTAATAATCTGCCACATTTTGTAATAAAATTGTTGATCGCAATACGTAATAAACTTTGCCGCATTTTGTAATAAGCTTTTAGATATTGCATCAGTAATTACAAAATGCAGGTGTTGCACTTTTTTATCAAGAAAATCTAATAATTCAGTGCATTATGTAATAAACCACCAAAATGGATGTCTTAATTAGAAAAAAACAAAACAAAAACATTATACCATCAGAACGACATTGACTTTAAGCATACCAGCATGAATTGTAAATATGAATTCATTTTAAAAACTAGGAGATGTTTCATCGGTCAAATCTAAATCAAATATAACTGTGTTTGAAAGCTCATAGATACAAAAACTACACTAACTGAGTGTTACTGGCACAAACTGAATGCACTGAAATGTTGGAAGACATACACACATGCAATATGGATTATGTTGTGCACATATTATATGTGACAGAAAGCAGACAAAACACGAAAACAAATATGGAACAGAAAATGTGACAAATTTTGCCCTTCATCTGTAGCTATAGGATATGTAAAAACAAACCCTCACAATATGAGTGAAAAGTAATATACAGACAAGAGCTGACAACTTTTTCTCTAAATTCTAGCAAAGCAAAAAGTAACTTGCTCAGTACATATGAGTATTGTAGTGCAGTAGACTTATATATGGAAGTACAAAAGGGTATTGCTGCCATATCAGAAAACACAAAATAAAAATCAGTATCACGCTATAATGTGATAAATTTCACGTTATAACGTGATAAGTTTCACTCCATAACGTGATTAGTTTCACGTTATAAAGTGATAAGTTTGTCTCGGGTGGAGCAGAAGTGAATCCATGAATCCACCTGGATAGTCTCAGTTTCACTGACATATTTATTCTGTCATTGACATTTTATGCTGACTGCAGAGGTTTGTCCAATCCGAGCGTCTCATTGGAGGCCGCAATGTGACGTCAGGCCGTGGAGCCCTGGGTGTCCCTCCAGCTGATCATGTTACAATGCGAAACTTTTCACTCTGACACCCTACCTGTTGTGTTCTGGCTTTGGTTATTTAATGGACACAGCTTCTAAATCTATGTCTGGCTCACAATTTACGCTACAAACAGTGACACAAAGATTTAATTTGATTTGTGTCTGATGGTTTGAGAGACAGACAGACAGAGAGAGAGAGAGAGCGAGAGACATAGATAGTGAGCAGGCGGCGACCTTGATAAAGCTCAGATGAGTAAAAAGTTATTTTCTGGTGGTTACATTCAGCACATATAGACACAGCCCCTGCAGCCCACCTCGCCCCCACCACCTGATCCAGTGTGGATCAGTGGTCTGAATACACACTTCTGCCCCCTCAACCTGAGACCAACTTTTCACATTATGATGTGAAACTTATCATGCTATAACGTGATACTGATTTTTATTTTTTGTTTTCTGGTATGGCAGCAATACCCTTCAGTACTTCCGTATACAAGTCTACTACAGTAAACAATTTCAAATGTATGGAGAGAGTTACTTTTTTCTTTGTTAGAATTTAGAGAAAAAGTTGTCAGCTCTTGTCTGTAGACTACTTTTCACTCATATATATTGTTAGGGTTTGTTTTACATATCCTACAACTACAGATAAAGGACAAAATTTGTTACATGTTGTGTTCCATATTTGATTTTGTATTTTTTCTGCTTTCTATCACATATAACATTTGCATAACATAATCCAGATTGCATGTGCATGTGTCATTTAGTGTAGTTTTTGTCTCTATGAGCTTTCAGACACATTCTCTATTAATTCAGTTATATTTGATTCAGATTCGACCAATGAAACATCCTACTAGTTTTTTTTAAATGGTATGCTTAAAGTCAATGTCGTTCTGAAGGAATAATGTGTTTTTCTAACTAAGACATCCATTTTGGTGGTTTATTACACAATGCACCAAAATATTATATTTTCTTTATCAAAAAAAGTGCAACACCTGCATTTTGTAATTACTGATGCAATGTGTAAGAACATATTAAAAAGTGCAGCAAAGTTTATTACATATTGCTTTCAAGAATTTTATTATAAAATGTGGGAGATTATTACAAAATGTGGCATTATTACATAATGAATTGAAAATGTATTACATTAATACATAATGTGGCGCTACATGCCAGCATATCAGGCCAGAGACCCTATCCCAAGAAAGACATACACAACATATCACTTTTATGATCTTCATACCACAAAGCTGACAGACAAGTTGGTAAAAAAAAAAACAGCCCGAAAACTACTTCACAGAAAATTGTTGTGCTGAACTGATGCCTACCTTATTGTTTCTAATGACAATGACTTTTTTATGATTATTGAGACATGACTGTCACTAGGGGAAACTTTTCCACTGATTAAAACTGGACCACCAAACTATGAATGTTTTCACATTCCAAGGTCTTTTAGCAAATAGGGTGGTCTTGCTGGTTTTTAGGGGCATTACCTCACTCCTAATGTTTTTGATCTGTTAGACTCTTTTAACATCATTCAGTCCATCAGAGAGGCCATCCATTCTAAAGGTCACACTCTAGACCTAATACTATTCTCTGGCCTCTCTGCTTAAAGCCTGAGCTTACTCGATGTAAGTATAAATGACCATAAAGCTTTTGTCTTAAAATTCCACTGCCCTCTTACATGTTTTCACATTCTCAATTCCAATTCTGCAGTTACATTTTGTAATGCCTTTCCTTCATCATCCCTCCATTCATTCAACCATACCTCCCCTAAATCATAATGTAATGTTAGACATGATGAAGGGAAAGAACCTATATAAAAATACAGGTTTTAAAATAGGTTTCAAATATATGTGACGTACATACATTTGGCCGGTTTCATATATTATATGTACATATAGGTTTCGAATAAAAGCAACATACATAAAATTGGCTGGTTTCAAATATTATATGTACAAATAGCTACACCTACATATGCACCCATATATGTACTTATATGTTCACTTGTATATGTACCTATAGGTACCTATGTATGCACCTATATGTTCACTTATATGTTCACCTATATATGTACCTATATGTGATGTACAGATTTCTTTGCATGTACATTATTAAAATATATACATTACAGATTTTAAAACTATTAAAATCCATAGTTTCATAGCCTACACAAACAAATAAACAATAAACTTTACATAATTTATTCACATTAAAACAATCACATAAAAGGGAACTAGCGGCAAAAAGGATAGCCAAATTGGCGGCTTGCTGTCCAGCATAAAAATGGCTAGTGTGTCCCTCTGTCCTCGCCCTCTGTCCATTCCAGCAGCGCATATCTGATATCCAAGAGTGATAGCGTCATTTTTGCTCCCAGCTGCTTCTGCTAGTTCTACGCATGAGGGGGACGTCATCAATTTTGCAACGCTTGACTAGTGTGACATGATGTCAGTTGCCTCTAAAAATGTAAGAAATAAATAAAAAAGGAAAAAGTTTCAAGGGAATAGTGGCCATTCAGTGTTTATATTATTCTATGACAACAATTAATATTTAACAACAAACTGATGTAGAGGGGGCAGTAACTTAGTGAATAATGTCTTGTTTCCACATAAAATGCCGTTGTCACATGTCAATTTAGGATTTAGGATTTAGGATGTCGTATTTAGGATCAAATGTGACACCAATTCGATATGTTCACATGCGATTAATAAGTTATTGCGTGACATCATTATTTTTTTTCCTGTAAGGGACTTTGGACAAATATGTAGTTATTGAAAATAAAAATATGAGCTGGCACCATGTATGAAAGTTGCAAAAGTGAGATATGAGCTATAGCTAAAATAGGTGTATTGGGTATATGAGCTATATAGGAGACATACCTTGTCCATAGGGCCCCCCCCCCGCCCCATAAGACTAGCGTTGTGTCAGTCGCAAACGTGTCATTCGAACAAATCTTTTCAGTGAACGAAGTGAACACTTCATGGACTGATTCATTACTTTCTCAGTTCAGCTGAGCTCAGCCGCGAGCATGCCGGCCAGGAGTGGAACTGCCGTGACTCGCACAGAGAACTGTGAGGACGTGATTCTCGTTCGCGCTGTGATTCGTTCAGGATTCGTGAACCTACTGCACAAAGAGAACTGATGCTGAGGATGGGATTCTCATTCATGTACTGTGCTGAAAATAGAGTTGTGTCACGTTCACGCTGATTCAGTGACAGCGCGAATGTGATTCACGTCCTCAGCAGGCTGTTCGCAAACGAGGGACGCTAGGATGTGAATCATGTTCACCCTGTGATTCGTTAAACAGACAGACAACGCAGTGGAGGCTACTCATAAATAAAGAGAAAGACCAGTGGATTCCCTTTTCTCCATAAACCCACCAGAAAACTTTGACTTCTCAGACTTTGCTAACTGGCCCAGTGGAATCGTTTGAAAGGTTCCGGATGGCAGCCAGACACAAAAGACACAATAAGACAGCATGAAGAAATTGAAAAACAGCAACCTGTAGTGAGAGAAACAAAAACTACAGAACAGAAAGAGGCAAATGCAGACTAACCGAAATTCAAGAAAAAGTTTTTCCGGAAAGGACATAAATGCTGTGGACAATATGGAAAAGTACCAGCACACTCCCTAAACAACTGCGCTGCATGGGAAGCAGAATGCAGAAAATGTAGCAAGAGAGGACATTTTGCTGCTGTTTGTAAATCAGGTAGAGTAGGTGCAGTTCTTGAGGCGGAAGAAGAGGACATTCTTTTCCTGGGAGCATTGTCCACAGGAAAGAAACCTAAAACATGGAAAAAGACATTAAAAGTGAACAGCCAAGACATTACCTTTAAGTTGGATGCAGGAGCAGTCATCCCAGGTACTGCCTACTCAAGAGAATGGCATGGCCCACTCACCAAAGCAACAATGCTATTGTGTGGGCCCAGCAATGAACCTTTAAAGGTGAGGTCCATTCAGTGGAGTCATGGAATATAAGGACAGAGCAACGACACAAACGGTGTATGTGGTACACAAGCTAGCTTCTCCTCTGCTGGGTTTGCCAGCATCTCAGACCTGAAGCTACTGCACATAGTTGACAGAGTAAGAGTGCTGGAGTCACACATGAAGAAACAATATCCCAAGGCCTTCACAGGACTGGGCTGCTTAAAAGGGGAGTACAGAATTAAGCTGAAGGAGGACGCCAAGCCCTACGCATTGTCACTGCCATGACATTTACCTAGAATCGAGAAAATGGGGGTGATTAAACTCATCGAAGATGCTACAGATTGGTGTGCAGGTATGGTTGTGGCACCAAAGTCCAGAGGAAAGATCAGGATCTGCTCTGATATGACACATCTGAATGAGTATATCTGCCAAGAGAGACATATCTTGCAGGCTGTCACTGAAACTCTGGCCAAGCTTCCCGTCTTCCCTCTCTGAGCTGCTTATTTTAAATGGGAGTGCTTGGGGCAAATTATCAATAACATCAAATTTGCTACTTTTAAATCACTAAGAGGGCTCACACAACATGAAACTATGCTCAAAAAATTTATTTTAATTGCTCTTTTTCAGGAGAGTCCACAGATGCTGTGTGCAAAGTTTCATGGAAATCAGTGAAATCGCCTGGGAGGAGTTTGAAAAAGTAGGTTTGTGACATTTCGCAAATTCGCAAAAAATAATGGAGGTGGACATGGGCGTGCAACAAAGTATATGTGAGTTATAAGCCAAAACTTTCCTTGTTGAGGAAGACAATACATTATACATTTTTTCAGCAGGTTTGACGTATATTCCAAGTTTGGTCAGTTTTGGGGGATGTTCAGCCAGTGGAAAATGCAATCATTCGGAACGAAAAAGTGTTCATTCAAAAAACAATAGGGACCTTACAGGTCGAGACCTGCTCAGAAAGCCTGTCTATTCAAAAGTGAAGATATTTCGGCTGTTTTTTCTTTTCTTTTTTTTTTTTTCTATTGCCATTTTGCCACAAGAGTGCCATCTATTGGCCGATTTGCACCTAATTTTGCACAAACGCTCATGAAGCCATGGCAGACAATTAGCAAAAGTGTTGTGGTAATCGGATTGTTTTTGGTCAAGATATGCAAGACTGTCTGTTTTGAACATAATGTGCAGGAATTTGTTCTTTTATATTTTGGGCGTTTTTTGGACTATCAAAATTCTTATAACTTTTTTGTCAGGAAGGTCCACAGATGCTTCATGCTAAGTTTAGAGCAAATCGGTCATATCGCCTAGGAGGAGTACGGAGGCGTGGCCTACACCACACAATTCAGCTGAATGCAAGGAACACAAAGATATAAGGTTGTGGCACATATTTTGTGGGAGTTATTTGCTAAAAATGGTTTTGTGATGATAATAGCGCCACCTGGTGGTAATTTTTGGTGTGTGAGTTATAGGGGAATTATATAGAATGCCACCACTCATTTTGTTGACATATTATAGCTACTACTACAAACTATACAATACATATCTTTAAATGTCGTTTTCTCAAAATAAATTTTTTCTCATACTCTGAGCCAAAAATCTCTACTTCAGTAGCACTTATATAAACCAAACTTTACAGTTTTATTACTATCTATATTCTGAAGTTTTTAACAGAGGGGTTTGTTCATATATCATTCATAGCCTGATTTACATAACATTTTGTTCCTAAAACAGGGTGAAAACTGTTTTTTTATGGCTGTTGACAGTTTTTTTTCTGATTTATGGGGTGATAAAAGAGATATCCAAAATTCTCTCTTCCCCTCTGCAGAAACCTTTGGCTTTAATATGTCAACAAAAGATGGGGTGCTGAGCGTATATTAATGTGAACTTTTTTGATTTTAGGAAATGGCTGCAATGAAACAGTGTGAAAAATTTAAAGGGGTCTGAACACTTTCCGTACCAACTGTAAGTTTTGTGGATGTTTGCATTTAACTTTGTAGGTGCCATTTTATTATGGCAGGCCACTCTAAGCCATGTGACCAACATTTTTTTTTACATGTTTAGGAGCAGAGGTGCAGAAAAAGGCCAGAAGGCAGTTAATTGGTTATATTGTCTTCTGCAGGAGCAAATAAATGCTGGAAAACAACACCTTGAGTCGTCCCTTTCCATGTCCTACCCACATCCATTACACACCATTAAAGACGAACAAAGTATAAAGTACAAAATAAAAACCCTAACAGACATACTAGCAGACAAACATTAGGTGTTGACAAAATGTGAACAAACTCTCACCTGAAGGACATGAAGCAATAATTCACTGGCATGTCCCAGATTCTTAGGCAGTACACTTGGTGAGGGAGTGACTGTGGGGAGTGCCCTGAACAGTGTTATGGTGTATTCCACTAGAACACAATAAATCAATTTTTTGTTCAAACTTACCCTGCTGTTACCACCTGGCTCTAGAAGAAGAAGCTATGCAGGAGGCCGTCTTTTATGCCCTCTGGAGAGCCCAGCCCACATGGGCAGGTATAATCACGACCCTCCCACTCTACCCCCCTAACCACTCCCCATACCTGTAGCAAAAAGCAGAGGTAAACAGGTAGGCAGAGTGGGAGGGGTCGTCACATCGCCTAAACATGACTGTTTTCACGTTCATGTTGAGGTCAAAAAAAATTCTTACTTTGTCACCATGAAGAGTACTGTTATTCTAAGTTTATTTAATCAGTGTTACATATTGGTAGCATACACAACCCTATTCAAACCTATGTCTGTGGAAACAGCCACACAGTATATTAAGAGAGATAGCAAAAGGACCAGGGTCATGGGCGGCTTCATCACTTTCTTCCAAACACCATAAAACTGCAACTTGAAGCAGAAGTCTTCCAATCTCTTCTTTGCTTCATGTATGAATTTGCTGTTGCCCACATCTAGAAGCCGCTGCAACTCACCCATCACATATAATGCAAGTAAAGGTTCAAACCTGCAACAATGCTTGCTTCAGAATCCAGGATCTTTGTTGCCCTGTTCTCTTCTTTCAGGGCATAACTGTCAATGAAGGCTTTTCTTGCTTGAAACTCAAGGTAAAGGATTTGAGAGATGGCAGCTTGGTTGGGTTTTGGTTTCTTGTACATCTCCTGCAGAGTCTTGTAATGTCTGGCCTGTGTTATCAGACTATCCTTGCTAAAATGGAGAACACAAATCAGTAATGGGTATGATACATGCCAATCTGAATGATACTATGGTTTTTAGCCAGCAATTTTAACATTAAAACAAATTTGCCAGTATTAGAAAACGGCTGCTACAACTCTGTAATGACTGTAAAAATCATGTGACAATTATAGTGCAAAACATATCTATATGAACCGCCTCCACTCACTCACTCTAATCATCATAATATTGCCTAGCCTTGATGCCTGTCGTTATTGCCAAAATGACATGTTTACACCTACATGAACTGCTTCCAGATTTTTGATGCAAAATGATTGTTGATCCACCACTTGACTCTGCATCATGATCTTCTCCCTGATCACTTGCTGAGAAGTCAATGTGATGCCTTCTGATAGGGTGGCCCCTTGCTGGTATGGGCTCCTGCCTCTTTTGTGGGGTCTTCACATTCTGCAGCCTTTTCTGAAGATAACTGTAAATGCTCATCTGTGGTGAATAAAATTTCACTCATTGAGAGAACAAATAAAAATTAAATAAATAATAAAAACATTTATCTTTTCTGTCACAGATAAACATAATAGTCAAAAATAAATACATACCTTCTTCGTAATGTCAGTGTAGGAAGATAATATACCACGAATTGAATCAGTTACATGTTTCGTAGTTTTGTCTTCATCCTGTAGCATAGCATAATACTCCACTATTCTCCAAGCCATTGCAGAGATTTGCATTTAGTTCCTAATTCCTGCAGCAGTCAAAAGTTATGAAGCCTTACCTGAAACCTACTTTTGTACAAGCTGCACAAGAGTGACTGGGAATTTAGATGTTTCTTTACTGGAAATGACATTTCTTGTTTGTATTTCAGAGGAGTGTCAACAATATCGTTTGTGGAGTCCAGCAGTATCAAACTGCTCTCCTGAATATCTTGAGGGAAACAACGAAGAGTATCTTCGAAAGACATTCTTACACAGTAGGGAGCAGCTCCAAGAGGAGGCACTGATGACACTTTCCAGGATTCTTTTTCCATGTGCGGCCACTACATACATGCAGGAAGGCACCATTCAGAAGCTTTTTAACACAGTTAAACCAGAGGAGATAGTGATGTCTCAAGTGGTTTAAAAAGTTCAGAGAGGATGATCAAGAGTTCATGCAATCAAAAACTATTGTTTTTACTATATAAAGGTCTCTGATAATCACCAATGCAAATGAGACAGTATCTGTCTTTGGACTTATAAAAAACATTTATGGGTAGACAGTTCATTGTGTTGTTTCAAATCAGCTTTATGAGAAACTGGGTTTGAATAGAGATCTTTTGGTATATGAAGTTGCTATACCTAATGTTGCCCAAGCAACAGAGTTGATAGATCCTGAAAAGCTAGTTGATCATATCATATTATCCAATCAGTTTCAAAAACTGTGTGTATGTTTTGACAAAATATAACCTTGACGATGTCATTGCACAATTAATAACCATATGGATACAAAAAAAAATCAAGGAATCTCAACACAAAAAGCTAGTCAAAAAAGACAAAAAGACAAAGTAGCAACCTAAAAGCTCAAACAAAGTGCAAAGAAAAAGCAAAGTTGAAATTAAAATGAAGCAAGAAACCAAAACCAGACACATACCAAACTGGGGACACAAGGAGACACTGGAGGAATGACGGACTGAGGCAGGGTAACATGGTATGAGTTAGACAGACAGAGGGACAGGGACAACACAGAACAAACTGACAAACACATGAGGGAGAACAAAGACTATATACACAGGAACACTGACAAGGGGATCAGGTACAGGTGAAGGGAGTGAAGAGAGAAAGGGCAGGTGAGGTAATGAATGGAAAAACACTAAGAGGGGAAAACACACAGGAGAAACGGAAAAGTAAGAAGAGACACACAAGGGCATGGTTTCAAAATAAAACAGAAAACACAACTAGACAATTCCCCATGTGGGAAATTGCAAGAGTGGTGCTGTGCGCTTTGCCCTGTGACGAAAAACTATGAAAGATACAAAAAAGTTGAACCCCACGTTGATAATTTGTACTTGCATTTACATTTTAAAGTTTGAATGGTGTGTCTAGGCCAAAGTATGCCAGAGATGTCGTTTTTTGAAAAAGAAAGTTTCATTTTTTTCACCTAGCACCATTCATTGTTAATGGGAAAAGTTTTTTCTTCTTTGCTGGAAAGCTCTGTAGCAGAAAAATTCATCTCTTCCCCTCATCCTATTTTTTTTCCATTGTGAATTTTTGGCAACTTTCATCTTCAAAATTGTCTTTGATCAATTTTTTGTGGTCCTAGTTTCAAAAATGTAGTATTTAGAGCGAGTTAAAAAAGAAGGGGCAGTTTCTGCTTTTCTCCAAAAATGCTCTTCCCGATTTATAATGGAGTGAATGGAGTAGTTGAGAGCTACACTTGTCGGTTAGAGGAAGATGATTCAAAACCTGTAAACCCTACTGATAATGTAGACACATTGTGAGAAAGAAGACAAGTGTGGCTACAACTTTGGACAATATCACTGTTGTAGAGTTGTTGAAATTTGTGGCTGGGAACGTCATGTAAAGAGAACATTTCTGAGAGATCACCGTTCACAAACTAGAGAAAAAGTGGAAGACACCTCAAATACACAGGACTTGTGCCTACATTTTAAAGTTATACTGGTGTTTCTAGGTGAATGTATGCCAGGAGCATGAGATCTTTGACAAATGTCAAATATTTGCGACTTTTTTGACCTCATCCCATTCATCTTTTATGGGAAACGTTGCAAAATACTAATACTCTGGAGAACTACGAAATAGCATACCAAGTACGATCGAGCAGCATGTTTTGATGTATTATACGTTTGTGTGCGCTCAACGGTGTGGGGTGAGTTAGTGACCATAAAAAGGACGGAGGATAAATAATAATAAGAAGACACACGAGCAATAACAATAGTGGGCTGTGGAGCACATCACCACTAATAAGAAGACACTGAATTATAACAGGTTTGTTATTGCCTATGTAGTAGTGATTGTTGTAAAGATTTCTTACTGCCTATGATTTCTCACTTTGTTACTGCTTAGTAAATAAATGTTTTGATGTTGATGCAATACTAGTATTTGGAATAATTACAATAATGTGAATAAACTCTAAGTGTGATTATTAAGCAGCTGTTACTGGGCAGTCTCGAAACAAGTTCTCACAGCTAAAAACAGTCTTAAAAGACTGTGGCCGCAGACAATGTCCCTGACAGTAATTTTGGCTTAATGCGCATGTACAATAACTAACTTTAAGATTTACTAAGTAAAAAGAAAAAGACAAATATTTTTAAAACAATATCATCAGTAACTACTTATTTTAATTTTACTCCACATTACCTCCCTTTGTGACTTGTAGTCACGTCAATGCGTTTTTCTTGTGATGGTTCAAAAAATGATTATGCTAAACTTGCATTAGAAATCCATCAACCATAATGGGGTTCAAATATATTGGGTTTAATATTACCAGTATGTATTAGCTCATAAGTGTTAGTAACATAGGGTTCCATTGCACATATACATTCTGTGCCCATGTGCTCAGTACTTTAAAAGAGGTACACAGCATGGCTATACTTCTCATTGTGTAATCAAACATCACATAGTACATTGGTGAGTTTCAGCGCGGTCTATATACACCAATTAGTCATAACATCATGACCACTGACAGGTGAAGTGAATAACACTCATTATCTCTTCATCACAGCACCTGTTAGTGAGTGGGATATATTAGGCAGCAAGTTAACATGTTGTTCTCAGAGTTGATATGTTAGAAGCAGGAAAAATTAGCAAACATAACGATTTGAATGTGTTTTAGAAAAGGGCCAAGTTGTGATGGCTGGACGACAGGGTCAGAGCATCTCCAAAACTGCAGCTCTTGTGGGGTGTTCTCGGTCTGCACTGGTCAGTATCTATTAAACGTGGTCCAAGGGAGGAAAAGTGGTGAACCGGTGAACAAGGCTTGTTGAGCTGGTGGTGGACGAAGCACCTTGCAGGGTCTGATTGCGTGTTATCACCCTCTGAAGCGTGACCTGCTGTATTCTCAGACGGTCCATGTGGGCAATGAGAAGGTCCCTCTGCTGCTGTATTCGATCTGTTTGTCTTCCAACAGATTGCTCTTTTCCTCCAGCAGACCGCATTTCTTCTTCAACCAAGACTTTTCCTAATGCCAGCCCGTCAACGTCCGAGTCCATCATCTGTTCAGCTGCCTTTCCCGGACTAGGCACAATTGCGAGGCCACTTCTTCAGGCACAATCTGGACCGGTGAAGAGAACTCACTTCTGGACAATGCTCTTACTTTCACGTCATCAGTCTTTATTGTTGGTTATGCTGCTTTTGGTTCCAGTCGCATTGGTCCGGGAACATTAGGTTCGTCGCTTGCAATGGAATGAGGTGTTGTGGGAGACAGATTACCATCCACCTATTCCGTTGGTTCTACCTCTCATTATGATCCTTTTATCTGCACATTGCTCTTCAGCTCTACACAATTCCCCATACCTAGGCCCTAACCCTGGACAGCGGGTTGGGGATACTCCTCCTCCCGCATTGGGGGTCCTTCCACTGGGGTTTTGGGTTGAGTTTGCAAGTTGGCGCTCGCTTTCCAAGATTTAGTGTCTCATCTTCTCCTTTAGTATCTCAAGGACTTGGTACTTCTTCTCCTAAATGGGTGGCCAGGGATTTGCTGGACTTGGGCCCACCCATCCATTGGGTGCTTCTGGAAGCCATTGTTGGGATTGGTAGGGTTCGTTGTTCCAAGAAATCCAGCCTGGCTTCTGCCCGGGTCTTTTTGGCATTTTCTTTTGTTTGTGTGGGAGGAAAGGAAGACTAAAAAAAAGATATCATTATTATACCTTATTCATCATTACATCACACTGTTGCTTTAAGATTATTTTGTGTCAATCAAATTCAATTGACAAAGTTAAAGAGGCTGGCTATAGAAAAATATTAACACTTTTGTTTTTGCTTCCATTTTTGATGATCTTAACTCAAACATCTAAAACCTTTTCAATATACACAAAAGACCTATTTCTCTCCAATATTGTTCACAAATCTGTTTAAATCTGTGTTGGTGTGTTGGTCATATGCAGAAACACCACTTTTATTTTGTTTTTTAGAAACACAACTCCTGATTGTCAGCTGTAATGGTTAATATATTGTTTTTTCTTTCTATGAATTAGATTTTCATATTTTTTTGTAAAATGAATATTTTTATAAAAAATCCCAGGAAATTGTAACCGAGGTATTTACCTCGGGTACCTCATAGCTAGTTACGGCCATGTCTCCCACACCATCTTCATTGCACGCCTGTCTGACTACCTTGGTCTCACTGGTACAGCACTCTCCTGGTTCCAGTCCTATTTAACAAACAGAAAACAATTTGTCACCATTGGAAACTGTAATTCCACACCAGCTCCAGTCAGCGATGGCATCCCTCAAGGCTCTGTGCTTGGACCCCTCCTCCTCAACATCAACACGCTCCCCCTTGGTCAGATAATTTGCAAACATGGTCTCAGCTTTCACTCCTATGCTGATGACACTCAGTTATATCTTTGCACCAAACCATCCACCCAACTACCCCCACAGTCACTCTTCAACTGCCTCCACGATATAAAACTCTGGATGACATCAAATCTACTCAAACTTAACACTAATAAAACAGAGCTCATGGTTGTGGCATCCAAGGCGCTGCTCCAGAAGGTTGGAGATCTTACACTGGACATGGATGGCTGTTCTGTATCCCCATCCACAGAAGTCCACAGCCTGGGTGTCATCTTTGATTACATGCTATCCTTTCAATCACACATAAAATCCATCACAAAATCAGCTTTTTATCATCTCCCTCTCCCAGCTGGTGGCTGAAACCCTCATCCATACCTTTCATCACCTCCCATCTGGACTACAGTAATGGAGTCCTGTCCGGGCTCCCTTCTAGAACCCTGTACACGCTCCAATCAAAATCTCCGTCAAATCACATATATAATATAAAATTATCTTCCTGACTCATGAATCTCTCCATTCCCTCGACCCCCAATGTCTGTCTGACCTCCTCTGTCCCTATACCCAGTCTCGGACTGGTGCTATATAGATTAAATGTATTATTATTGGTTGTGAATGCAGGATGCATATGTTCTTTGTTTCAAAGTAGGCAACACAAAGTGTCCATGAGCGTTACACCATAAGCCTTTCTGAGGTCCATCCTGAGCAATTTTGATAGCACCTCTCTTAAGCCACATTGACTGTTCATATGTGCTTGCTTTGTCTTGGACAGCAATTGAAGGTGCTAAAATAGTGAAGAGACCTATACATGTGCTAGTTGCAGCTTGTTTTGTGGCCTCATCTGCCATATTGTTGCCTTTGGCTATTTGGGAATTTGCTTTGTGATGTGCTTGGTGAACTTAATAATAGCTGGAAGAGCCACTGCCTCTTGTGGACCATACCTTCAGGCTGACCAAATAGAAGGGTTTCTTGTTAATCAGTTCTTCCCAACACTTTCTATAGTCTGTGTGTTCCTGGGCCTCATTGGTACATCATAGTGTAATCCATTTACAGTTGTGGTTCATATGCAACTCCCAATTGCCTCAGTGTCCAGTTTTTCCAAGGCTCCTATTTCTGTCTTAATTCTGACGCTGTAGGCCATTGGATCCAATACGCAGGCGGTTAGACTTTAGGGACAGGCTCTTTTGATACTTGTACTGTCATCAGCCTATGGGTGGGATCATTGGAGAAATCCACTCCTTCACTCAATTACATCTAGGGCATTTTGCAGTTCTTGAGTCTTAGCACATTTTCCAGGTGTTTCTGCATTCCTGTGGCATAGCTTTTTTACCATTACTTTAAACAGGCTTTGGGTGGTGTCGATGACATTCCAGGCATTGCCAGGTTCCTCCCTCCATTTCACCTGGAAAAAGCACAGGAATTTGACATTGATTGTTCCCATTAGTTTCAGTTTCATTGCCTGAAGACGAGTTTTGACACTTCAGCTTCAAGTTGTCTCTCCCCTTCTTGTAGAGATAAAAGCTGCTTGAGTCTTTCTTCAATCCAGTGCGTGTCATTGCACCACTTCTCCACTTTTTCTCTTGCCCAAGTCTGTGATTGGAACTGTTCCTCTTCCTCTCAAGGTTGATAGCCTCTTGGGGTGCTATATTTCCACCCATACACTGCTCTAGCGCCTGTCTCACTATGGTGTCTCCTGTCTTCCTAATGCCATGCTGCCAGTTCATATGCTTGAATCATCCTCTTCTTTTGTGGTGATGTCCTCATGCCGTCTTTCTTCTAAAAATGGGATTAAATAGAATTGTGGCTTTAGCTTTTGGAGGTTTACAGAGTTTTCCCAATACTTATGCCAGTATTTGGGGGACCCAAATTCTCTCTAACAAATCCATCTAAGACACTACAGGAAATTCTTGTTTCTATTTGTGCTAAATCGACAGCCTTGGTTAAATGCCCCAACGTATAACTGATATCTTGTTCACTTTGCGAATACCCTACTCCCTGCCCATCAGTATAGATCAGTTCAAGTCAAAAAATTAGTTCTACCACACTGTGTATCGCTACTTCCCCCTGTGGTGTAATTATCATCTGTTATAAGCTCATCTCCACTATTATTACTTATACTAGTATTATTGTTTACCCACATATATATATATATATATATATATATATATATGTATTTACATACATTATACAAATACAACAATTGTGCCCTGGTTGTACTGATATATGATTATTATTACTCAGCCTCTTTATTTGGTTTTAATCTGAAATACACTTCCTCAACATTCAGATTTCAAAAACCCCAATTTTCAAACCGTCTCTGAAAAAATTTCTTCCAACATCAGAGACCTCTCTTTAGTTTTCCCTCCTCACCTGCTTTTTCCTTCTGAGGTTTTACTTGCAGTTATACTTAAACTTAAAGGTTCACCCTACTTTGTTCACTTCTATTCTTTTACTCAGCTATTTCTCTTTTCCTTATTTCTAGCCCTTTGTCATACACCAAGCAAGCAATAAGCCAACATGCAATGCTCACATTTACTAGCACTCTGTCCCAATAATTGGAGTCATTCATTCTTCTTACACACCATTTTGTAATATTCAGTTACAGACATAGACATAGTAACATACAGGACATACAGTAACATACAGGACACACAAGAAATTGATGTGTGAAAAGTTATAAGATAAGTTATACGTATGTAGCCAATATATGTACTGTGTTTTTTTGTGTGTTTTGAAAAAATTTAAAAAAAAAAAAAAAAAAACTCTGGCACTCTCAGAAAATGTGTTGTGGTCAAAAAATGAACACACTGTGCATACATATTGTGGGCAAAAACAAATGTGTTTCAGCACTAAGCCTTGAGCATTGGTGCTGAAACACAGCTGTTCTGGCCCATAATAGAAAAAAAAAATCTCTGAGAGCACCAGAGTTTTGTTCGCTTTCCATCAAGAAATTACACAATCTGGTTGATTCAGTGGGTCTTTATTTAACTATTAGAGTAAACAAAAAATCAACACCAAATACACTGTACCTTTGTTCAGACCAAAGAGAGATATAGGGATCATTGCTGTTGCTTTTGTTTTGATTATGTGTATGTGAGTGCTTTTCTTAACACAGGCAAAGAACTGAAGTATAAAAGACAGAACACACACAGTTAACTAGGCCTACAGTAAGTTGAAGCAGGGTGGGTTGTCTAATTAAAAGCAGACTGATGTTTGTGTGTGTGTGTGTGTGTGTGTGTGTGTGTGTGTGTGTGTGTGTGTGTGTGTGTGTGTGTGTGTCTGTTTGCACACTGAGCCTCATAACTCAGTAAGGTGTGACACTATGATGCATACTTTTCCGATATAAACACAGGGTACTTCCTGTTATTCAGTGTCTTTGCCATTTTTTCAGTTTGCGATTATGTGATTTCCTGTTTTAGTTTGAAGTTTGGGGCTCATGTGCCTGGTGTTGCTTTTCAATTCCGCATTTTGTGTAATTTCCTGCACTTTTTCTGTGTTCACCTTTGTCTTTTTAGTAATCAGCCCTTGTGTGCTTGGTCAACGTTGATGGACAAGTCCTCTGATCACTTCCTGTGATGCCCACCTGGGACTTCCATCACATTGAAAGCTGTGCACTGTGTCTCTTATCATTTCTATTTATCTTAGCTGTTTATTCTTCAATTTCTTAGTCCCTCATAGTCTGACTGGTTTTGTACCGTAGCTAACATAAGGCTTTTATAACTTGTATGTTTCTTGTTGAACCAATCTTCTGTTACTGGGTATTTTGTTGCTGCCCGGTTAGCTTTTCTCAACCTCAGTCTAGAGAAACAAGTGTTACGATGGCTTGTGCTGACTGTTCTGCAGTTGCAGATAGGGTGTTTTTACTAAATAGTGTGTCTCTACCTAGCCCCAGGCCTAGCCTTAGCATTAGCTCAGTATTGTCAGCAGCTGCTGTTAAGTTTGTCCCCGCTTAGCTACAGCGAGGGAGAGGGCGCAGGACCAAGTCAGCGGCTGTCACCGGTTGCATGGCCTGGTTCAGGGGTCGTCCCTCACAACTGCTAACCAGTATTCTGTTCTCACAGCACAGTTGTTAATCATGTTGGCTCACGTGCCAAAGACCACACGTTAGTGATAAGTGACTCGATCAGTTACATCATCAGCCACTGCCACCTGGGGCCAGAGCTTCTGACATATAGGCTAATCTTGGGGTGCTGCCATCATGCAGGGAGAAATAGGGTACCCAGGCACACAGCACCACAAGCTACAGCAACATTGTAATTCATGCTGGTGCCAACAGTATCCATCAGAGGCAGTCTGAGATCACAAAGATAGCCAAGCCAGGACTTTTCAGGCTACTAGAAAGATGTGTTGGCATTGATTATTTGTCCCTTATCCCAGCGGGGTAATGATGAGAGAAACAGTAGGCTTACAGCTATGAACTGCTGGCTTGCCCACTGTAGGGAGCAGAGACATGTTTGTGGATAACTGGCCCTCTTTCTGAGTTCACCCCCACCTCCTGAGAGCAGATGGCCTTCATCCTACTGAAGTTGGCGCTGCTTTCGTGTCTAGCAATATAGATACGTGTTTGAAGCAGATTTGACGCTAGGGATGCAGCACTCGGTGACTAGAGAGCCTTTTAGTGATACAGTTAGTGCTGGCATGGAGTCTACTAACCTAGTTGATATGGCTAGTCAGGGATACAGTGCAGAATTAGACTGATAGTGAAGTTTATAACATTGAGACTCTCACCTTCCCACACTTCTCACCTGACAGTGGGGAAATGTCTCAGAAAGCACCTCACACAGTCTTATAAAATAAAATACCACAGCTAATCCTACAGCATCCCATCATCCCTACCTGCACGGGCAGCTGAAACATACTACTAAGAGATACCTCATTCCAATTCCTAAATTATCTTCCATGTGCTCCACCAAACAGCCTGTCACTGGAAACTGCTGCTCCAATGAGCTTAAAACCCTTAAATTTGGCTTAACTGATATGAAATCACTATCCACCAAAGCCTTACCGATTAATGATTTGATACTGAGCATAGGCTAGACATGTTTGGCATATGTTTAATATGGCTGAAACCTATACTTTTCTGCCATTAAATCAAACTTGACTATAAAAATGCCCATGTTGCCTTTGCTGTAATCTGCAGACATCCAGGTCCTTACTCCCAATTCCTAGAATAATGCTGTAAATTCCTTGCAGATCCTGTGACTCTTTCAGATATGATCCATATTTTGGGGGATTTCAATATCCACTTAAATAACCTTTCTGACCCTCTAAGTTAAGCTTTTCTGGGACTTATTGATATTTCTGGCTTTATTCAACGTGTCCATGAACCTACTCATTCCAGTGGTAACACTCTGGACATGATCCTTTTCCATGGATTGGATGTGTCAGCCCTGGATGTCACTTCCATCCCTGTCCCTGCTGTGTCAGACCACTTCTTATTACATTTGAAGCATCATTAGCATGTCCTTGTCCTCCAGTGACACCATTTTTAAATTTTTTTTTTTATGTTTTTAACATAACCCTCATGTAGAAATTGCATTTTGCAACAGTTTCTATGTGCATCACAAGATTCCCAGCGCTCTCTCTCTCTCTCTCTCTCTCTCTCTCTCTCTCTCTCTCTCCCTGCTCTACCCGCTGAGCTACAGCCGCCCACTCTATATATATATATATATATATATATATATATATATATATATATATATATGTATATATAAAATTTAAGACATAACGTAGGGGCCAACCACAGACTGTACAAACCCTAACCCTAACCCTAACTGTATCTTAAAGTAAACATGTAATGTTGTGATTGTGCCCTCTCACTGAAGTTACACAATGTAACTACCACCACCACATCTATCGAATCTTCATGTTTTCTTGACTGAGCTAATTGAATGAAAAATGCATTATCTACTCACAAACACAACTTTAAGAGCTGCTAAAAATGTCTGATACACCAAATTTTTTAAATGTTTCAATGCTATTTCCTCTGGTGGTCTTTAAACAGCATATGGGGAATAATGGCTATTCGAATAACCATGGACTAGGGTTAGGGTTAGTAGTAGCCACATACCGGTTTGTTGACAGCCGTGTCCTCCGGTAGCTAGACCGAACTAGTCAATCTGTCAAGCGTGTGCTCAACAGGCTTAACAGGCTATTGTAAGGCTCATGGCTCATGACAGGCTGTAACATGGACATGTACATTATGAACAGAAAAACAAAAATGCTGGAATACGTTTCTGTCTCCGCCAGTGAGGGAGTAAGCGCCCGCTCGATGGAGTGACTAGTTTGGTCTAGCTACAGGAAGACACGGATGTCAACAAACCGGTATGTAGCTCCTTGCACAAACACACGGTTTTAACTACTTGTTTATTCATTTTGAGTCATACACACTACAGTGCTGTGTTGTAAGGTGTCTGCTGATGTTGCATACATTTTGGGGTGAGATGTGGAGCATGTTAAGAGGCTTAAAACACAGTGTAAAGTTCTGACCCTATGCTGTTAGCCGTCAATGCTAACTCTCCATTCACAGAGCCCTGTAATGGTTGGACCAAATGTGTTCACGTTTTCAACCGAAATTCTCCTTTAAATACTGACTTAATTTCTTCCTTTCTTGTCAGACAAAACCTACACCAGTGTTTTGCACTGAAAGACTCGACAAAGCTACTTAAAACAAGAGTATCTCCTGTCACTTGAATTACAGATCCAACCAGTGGCTCTTCGATACGTGGAATTCCGATTCCTCTTGTCTCTAAAATGTTTAAATCTTCAATCAGAGGCTTTAATATTTCATTAAAACCATATTTCTTTAAATCTTCTGTGTACAAAAGCACTGCAAGATGTGCATTCACTAACACAGAGTTTAATTTTGGTGGGAGATTTTTTTAAGTAAAATAAACACATCCAAGTTTGTGGATACCCTTCTTAGAATCTAATGTACTTGCTGTTTCAAAGTCATCATAGTAGAGCAATATCTGTAGAGTATGCCGCTTTTGAGAGAAAAAAGGATGGTTTTGGAAATGTAACCAATCATTGATGTATTTATATGTTCCCTTTTGACTGTGTTTCTCTTGCAAAAACATTCTTTTATTGTATCATTTTTTTTAAAAATGGACTTTTGTGTGCCTAAAATGGGTACATACAAGTACTTGTCTGTCACAGGAATCTGACCATAGACATCTGTAGTCCTATCTCTAGACGTATCCAATCTCACACCAAGAACAAATTCTTTTGGCTCAACCATTTCCCATTTTTCATCATAATGTTTTTCTCTCTTTGTCTGTGTTAAATGTTGAAAAAATATTGTCTAGCTGATTTAAAGTATGCTCTATTTTATCATAAATTTCGGACTTCTTGGTTTTGAGAGAAAATGCTTGGAGAACTGCTTCTTGTGCTTGGTGACTCTCATCCTCTCTTTAACCATGGAATGATCTATAGAGTATCTAATGACAGAGAGAGCCTCCCGACACTCCTCACCAAAGAGCTGTTGACTAGTTAACAGAGATTCTCGATAGGTTGTTGAGCTGTCCTGCAAATCAGGCCTGAAATGCCTGTGGAAGCCATCAAAACTGTTGCACTGGACTGTCTTGAGGCTCTAAGCAAGGTAGCCAGTATTGGCCTCTGGATCATAGTAATGTTCCTGTTCACATAAGCACAGACACACACAGACACACACACACACAAAAATGTTTAAATATTAAGCAGTGCTAATTTCTACAGACACACTGATTGGGTCTTCAAAGACATACTAATACTTACATATCAATTTTTTGAGAACAGATCTTGCAGATATGGAAGAAGGGTCACAATTCCAGGTGCATAGGTGGTTTGCACACTCTTAGATGAAATTCTCCTTTTGAGAGAAAATATTTGTCACATATATATCCAATCTATGCATGTTTTCCTTGGTCATTTCAAACAGTCTTACCCATAGGATTCAGTCATTTCTGCAACCAAAATGTTGACCATCTGTCTACACGTTGTATCCAATAGCGTTTTCTTTTTGTCATATTCTTTGAAGATTTCTTCACCCTTTGTGTCTGTGTACCTGACTAAGCTGAGAAAATTTGACAAAATAAAAATCACTCCAACAGAGGAAATAAAAGGCTATAAACATAAACTGCGAGTTTAAAGGGACAGTTCGTGTTTTTTGAAGTGGGATCATATAAAGTACATATCTATAGTAGATCTGTTCCCTACCGTAATCACCGATCAGCGCAGCCTCAGTTTGGAGAAGTAAAGTAAATTAAATTAAAGTAAATTATTAACAAAAAAATTAATCACTCTTCAAGAGGCGATGAATAAACAGAAAAAACAACAATGAATCACGATACTTAGACAAGACAAAGGCTGTGGCGAAAGGCTGGGGTGCATAACGGAAAGAGACACTCTGGCACAAGACAAAGGGAGACACGGATTATAAGACACATGAGGGAACGGGTGGAAACAATCAGAAATCAGGGAGGACGTCGGACTGGTGACCTGAAACGAGAGGATGAGTTAGAATTTCAAAATGAAACAGAAGGTTCACAAGACAAAACCCAAGACGAGATAAAACCTCACCACTGTGTGACACTTTGGATTGGACCTCAGGACAGCTTCATCCTTCTGCAAAACATTTTTTTTTAAGCGTAAGCATATGAATTATTCCAACAGTAACTCCTGTTAAATTCATTTTAGATTTAGAGCAGTCACCTGCTCTGAGATGCATGATGACAATTCAAGTGCTAGTAATGCAGACTTATTAATCTTCAATTCTCATTTATATTTAAACATTTGACTGTTTCATTGTTTCACCTGTCTTGCTTCATCATGGTCCAGGTCACCAAGGCCCCTCTTCCTGTTCTTAGTGGATGACGTAATGATAGTAGAAGCTGATGAAGCAGAAGAAGCTGGTGATGCTGATGAGTCTGGCGTTGACATGGGTGATGCTGTCAGTGACACTGGTGACACTAATGGGCCTTGTAATACTGAGGACTGTGATTTGTCTGCCACAAGACATACTTTGAGATCTATGAATGCTCCTCAGGGAATAAAACAACTATTTCCATAATAATGACTAGTGTGTGTGTTAAAAAATATCCTCAACAAAATGACAAAGTCAAATCATGTTTCATATAAAACTGTTGCAAGAACTTATTTAAAACTATTTCTAAACTAAACTCCCATAAGTAATCATAAACTGCTAGGAAATATATCAACACATACACATAAGACCAAGATGACATCTTACAAATTGATTTAATAACCTTACCTGATACTGGATACTTACGGTATCCAATCTTGAAGTTCTGGATCCCTGACTTCATCAGCTCATCAAATATGTCAGCATCTACCTCAGTACCTGAAGTATCAGTCAAGCTGAGGAGACCTTCATTCAGAGGTTGAGCCTGCATGCTAAACCTGTCTGTTACTAGGATAATACAAAGAGAAATTACATTGGACTACCATAACAACCGTATCATTTGGATTTGACCTTTGTAAGTAATTACTGTTTAGAGTTCAAAATATAGATGAATACAAACCTGCTTGAAGAAACTGGAGGAAATCAATTTTAGAATTTTAGCAAATTCATGTGAAAATTTAAGGTTTCAGCACATTTTCTCTGGCAAATGTAATGAATCTCAATCTCGTGCAACTTTCACAACATATTACCACAACAAGCACCAGGAGATAACTTCAATACATCTGGATATGGAAGGAACATGGAAAGAAAAGTTTTATTATTTATATAAATCACATTATTTTTACATACACCACCATATTTTGATTAAATATTTTTAATGTGTATTAAATGATTGCATAGGTATTTGACTGCAGACCTCAACCTTCATTAACAAATCACATCACAGGCTTTGTTGTGACTATAATAGAGTGTTGTCCTCCTGAATCTGACAGGCCACCGTCCACCAATAAATATCTATTCAATAAAATATCTAATCATCTTGCTCATCTATTGCTGTACAGGCCAGAATTCAGGACTACATTTGGAGCAATCACATCAACTGCTGCAACTATGCCTTGTTTTGCATTATCATTTATGAATAAAGTCTTGAAAATGATCAATTTCAGCATAAACAGCCAACCCACTACAGTTCTTACACTCTACATGATGCACTAATAATAACAACTAAATTAGGTAAGTGTTTATTTAATTTTTTGGTACACATGTAAATAAACTACAAAAAATAGTATACCTTTTACCACACAGTACAATTAACATAAACAACTATATGCTGGAAGAAGGATTCATGAACACAGATCAGTGTTGGCTAATAGGTTAGGCTGTTGATGTCGGTGCTGTCTCAATCCTCTACTGTTTTAGCAGTGATTGTCCTGTAGAAATGCTTTTCAAGGACCTTAAAATGACTTCAAATGTATTATAATACCACAGCTTTGGATGTACAGTGGCAAGAAAAAGTATTGGCATCTGGCGTCTCTACCTCAAGCTTAAAGGGCATGGAAAAGCCAGGGGCTGCAAGCACGGGAGCATGACTTCACAAAGTCTTTACAGGTTATACAGTTTTTTAAAAAATGCATGTTCTAATGTTGAGAACAATTCCTACTGACTAGGGTGATCTATTGACTTTTCTTCATGTGCCACCAGCAGAAATTCTGTGGTTTGAAAAAAATGTCTTGGATGGATGGAACTAATGGATGGATTTCCACAACAGTTGGCTCAAACAGTCATGTTCCCCTTAGGATGAATTGTGATAACTTTGGTGATCCTGTGACTTGTAAATTTGCACCATCATCAAATAAATAAATAAACAATTCAAATAGCCCACAATTTTATACCAAGTTTATTTACCAGACTTATGCCATTCCCAGTGGTCCTTAGCTTTATCCTCCTGTTCCTCTTTCATGACGAACTAAAAGGTTTTACCTCTGTCAAAATTTGTAAATAGCAAAGCTAAAGCTGCACAGTGGTTTCTTCTGTGGCTTAACAGGAACAGGAGGAAGGGGAGTATGTTGGTATCCTTCCCCAGGTAACCCTACCTGTCCCTGAGGAAGGAGTTTTACCTCCCCCTTGCCCATGCACTACACTCTAGCTTCTCCATTTGCTGCACTTATAGTCCTCCAAAACCACTCCTGCCATTTGTTGGCCCTTTTGTTGTGATACCTACTTAAAATATCAAAGCATAGAGAGCCTTCAATGAGATATCTGAAAACTGAGAAACACCGCTTTTATGTGTCAATGTAGCACAATCCAACACCCCCACCCCTGTTCGGCATGTCATTCATACAGTCCATCTCTTTCTCTCCCTCTCTCTTTGGCCCAGCTCACTCACTCTGTGCATGTATCCTCAGCTGCGAAAGGGAAAGAGTAAAGCAGGCTTAGGGTGGAACATGAATGGATGACATGCTTGGGACCAGAACAATAAGTGGAGTCAGGAAATCAAAGGCTTTAAATACAGGAAACCAGGTCAAAGGCACTGCCATGCTACTAGTGCTACACTGTGTGTGTGTGTGTGTGTGTGTGTGTGTGTGTGTGTGTGTGTGTGTGTGTGTGTGTGTGTGTGTGTGTGTGTGAGTGTGCGCACTTGTCTGTTGAGGCCAATCAACATACTTCCTCAGAGTGATTAGACTGACCAGACACAGCCTAAACTGCCTTGTCTGTGTTTGTGTGTGTGTGTGTGTGTGTGTGTGTGTGTGTGTGTGTGTGTGTGTGTGATTAGTGGGGTGACTATTTAAAACCTGAGGCTACTCACAGTGCCAAGCCAGGCCGAAATTAGTGTCAAAGAGCAACATGTGCATGTGAGTCTGCTCCATCTTCTAGGGTTCCCCTTCCTTTGCTCTGTGAAATTCTTCCACAGCACCATGACACACAAGCATGGACATTCATTTTAGATGCACTAATTTAGAAATAATGTAGATAGATAATGATTAATTTATGGCAGATAAAATGTGTTTTTGAAGCTTGTACCCTGCACTTTTCAGGTTGATGTGAAGCACCGTCATGTGTAGTAGTAAACAGCATTTTTTAAAATTGTTTTCATTTTTACTTTTATATGAAATAATTTCACAACCACGTTTGGTTCACTAATTGATTTATTGAAGGTCTTCTGAAAACAGTGTCTACAGTCAACTGTGTTTTATTCAGGACACCAGTACTCTACTGACGTTTGCTGCTGATCACATGGACAAAGAAAAACCTGCCTTGCAATGGAACAAGAATCAAAGAAATGTCACAGGGAGGGGAGACACAAATGTCCATCCAGTTTCAAGAAGAAAGATATGAGATGAGCTTACCTTCATAACATGAAAACAATTAGCTGTCCTCTAGTTATACTACGCTGTGTAATGTTGTAACAGACAGCCCACTTATTATCTACCACACAGAGCAGTCATTTGCAAGGACTGTTTAACCACCAAGTTCAAAGTAGTGTGTGATGCATCTTTACATGTTATTGGTTATCTATCATTAAAGCTTGGGCTGGTAAGATGGAAAAAACATCAAGCCCAGGCTAGTTTCGAAAGTATCCAGCCAGAAAATCCCATCTCCTGCAGTCAGGTCTCTCTTCAAGCCAATCCCCCAAACTATGAACACGCACCGTCCGAAGATTACTGAATGCTGCCGACAAGGATGCAGAGTCTTTACATGCAGTGGGGATGAAGGTGTATCGGTTTATCATTTTCATCACAACATCTCACAACTAACACCTAACATCCAGGTAGCGACCTCATGTCTCGTTCGCCTGTAAGTAAACACTGAATATTATCAAATTGAATGTAAACAAAAAACACCCATTGCTAGTACTGATTGCTGTCAAGCTAGCCTTGTTAGTATTCAGGTATTGTTTTGAAAGTGTATTTTGATGTTGTAACTCATTGCTGGTTAGCTAGCAACAGCTGGCTATGGTAACATTGGATATGGCAAAGCTAAAACGTCAAGATTAGTGGTGGGCCTATACGTTTCTTTGTTTCTTTTGTTGCCCTTAGTGATTCAATGACGAATGTGAATATTGTATTGGACTCATACACGTTAGAGATTCCATGATGAGAGTGTAGTTAATGGCAAGGACACGTTGAGGAAGTCGAGGCAGAAAGGACGTGTGTGGGAGTGCGACAGGTCAAGGAACAGAAGAATCTTCAAACTCAAAGGATTGCACATGAGAAGTTATCTAAAGTAGAGCATTGATCCTCTTTTCTTTTAAACACCACCTACAACTTAATTTCTTGTGGGTATAGTATACTGTATGTAACTTGGTGCTCTAATCAGAACCACATTTCTTGCCAAGTGTGTTTTGGTAAACACAGTAATAATAAACAGAGTAAGTATGAAAAGGTAAATGACCATAAAGGGCTGGATCTTCAAGTCATGAGCATGATAGATAAAATGAAAAAATGTAATGTAAACTGGGACATCTGTACAGTTTTGTCCAGGAGTGCATAGGTGGAAATCCCACGGGGGACAGGGGGGACATGTCCCCCCCTCCAGTATAGCTGTCCCCCCACCCCTGAATTATCTGAGACAGAATTAATAATTTTTGAGCAATGCAGTAGTATTTATTGAAAGCACAATGTAAGCGGTGCACATTATAATCGTGCAATAATGTGCTATTTACATCTTTAAAGATTTAGTCCCTCCCCTCCCATTCCTAGAAATGGTTGAGTCCACCCCTCACTCTTTCCAAGGGGCGGAGCTAGCAGCTGCAGCAGCCTGTGGCAGGAACCTGCTACTCACATTGTGCTTGGAGGGGTAAGAGGTACCACACAGAGACAGTTACATAAGTTACAACAACACACATCCCATTTACAAAAAGTGCCAGGTCCAGGCTGTCTGCAGCATTGATCCTGCATACAGTTTTGTGGCGTAGTTGTCAGATGTTTGTTGACAGCACAATAAATATATGTTTTTGATAAATGTTTTTATGTTGGATTATTCTTTAAGGTATTTCCTTCAGTTTTGGGATTGTCTGGAGCTTTTACCTCTTGTAAAGATATTTAATGGACTGTGGTGGATGTTAGAACAGTGAACAAAGGTATTATGTCAGATATGTTCACATAAAGTGTATTATTGCCTCCTTCTGCCTAATACAATTGTTTTGTATTGCTGGGTGAATAAACAAGAATTTGTATACAGGTGGGGTAAGGACTAATACAGTATAATGCAATTATTGTAATTATCATTTACTTTTACTTTACAGTGCAAGAGTGCAACAATGTGGGAGAGAGACAGCGATAGCAAGAGCGAGAGAGAGAGAGAGAGAGAGAGAGAGAGAGAGAATCTGATATCTTTCACCTGGAAAACGGCAGGTATCTGATTATGAGAAATCTGATAAACTTAGATGTTTGCCTGATAATTAGTTTATTCATTGCATGTGTACATGTTCATTTGATTTAAATCATTTTGTTTTAAATCTAGTCATGTGCAGGTGTACTCAGCCAGTGCTAAGAAAGGTCTTCTGCCTGCCTGTTGGAGAGATAGAGAGACTAAAGCCTCAATTTGTGGTAAAAGATGCTGTATAAAAGACAGGCTATAACTTTTATTCATTGTCCCTCCCTGGAATTATTCTCTAAAATTGTACTGTTTATTAACCCCCCCAGCTATGAAATAGGATTTTCGCCCCTGCAGGAATGTCCTAAGTATTCACAATTGAAAGTGTACCCAGACAGCAAATGGATCTGGGCCAGATCTGCACCGGATGTAGTCCAACATCCAGTACTAATCCTGAAAACAGATCCACTCCAGATAATTTTTGCTCCCTAGCCCAGATCCGGCACAGATCCACTTTACAATTCTGGAACAGATCCGGACCAGATCTGAACTGGATCCACAAAAGACCAACCGCTTACAGCCAATATCTGGCACGGATCTGGGACAGATGTGGTCTGGATCCAGGACAGATCTGGTCCACATTTGAAGATTAAGCTCTTGTAAGATTAAAAAGAACCTAATTTGCCAATAAAACACATTTAAGTGTGAAATATTATCACACCAATGTGTTTTAACGGCTAATCAAGTTTTGTCTATGAGTGATGAAAAAAACACAATGCTTTGCTTTCAACAAAGTGCTCCTTATTAACATTGCACATATTTACATTGAAAAACTGATCAACAAGCTTAACAAGGGACCATGGCACCCTGCGTTGGCACATCTTACAAAATGACAGTCTCCTTAGCAACAGTAAGTGTTATGAGTGCATATTGTCAGCTCATATGTTGTTTTCTAGTTATGTATTTTCATACTAAAAGAGGAAGGTTTCCTGCACACTGTCTGGCTAGCATTAAAAAGGTAAACCTTATTATAAAATGTCAAACCAAACATTAAACGTTTTAATGCAAGACAGACAGTGTGCAGGAAACCTTCCTTTTTTAGTATGCCTATGTCAGTCTCTTCTGTTTTTAATTTCAGTGTTTTGCTACAAACTGTTGCTTTCTTTACATGTAAAATCATATTTTGATGCAACAAAAAATGTGTCATTCTAGAAAAATAAAAAAGGATCAAAAAATTATTTCTCTTTTGCCACTGACTGTTTTATGGTCTCCACACTTCCTGCTTCCACTTAAACATGCTACTGACATATTGCCCAGCCCTAACATCCCCAGGCATTGTGCACAAAAACATGTAAACAGAATGGATAAGAATTGCTGCCAAAGAATTTAAAACATAACCCTAACCCCTAACCCTAACCCTTTAAAACAAAGCCCATGCTCCTCCATGTATCATCAGACAAGAGGCTAGCTGGACACAAGCTCTTTTAATACATTCATTGGCTAATAATGTGTACAGATGTGAAGGGTGGCCAGTAAAATCAATTATGAAAAAGTAAGTCAAATTTGCAAATAGGTTTTTGTTTTTGTCTGACAGCAACAATATCAGTAATAATTCATGTATAGGATATTAAATCAGTGCGAAACAGTAAATAAATTGGATGAAACACTTAATAGTAGTCCTGCACTTAATGCAATGATTTATAACATAATAATAATGCATTTGTAAGATATGTAATCAATTAAAAACTAAATAATTAGTATGAATTAGTTCAATTGATATTTTAAAAATCCAGTTGTGTTTCCAAATACTATGTTTTCAAATGCCTGTTTCATGGGTTATTAATTTGCTTTGAGAATATGCGGTAAAACAAAAGTTCAAACAGATGCTGCCAAAAAAATCTGGGACTAATCCACAAATTGAAAAAATAATCGTTAATTGCAGCCCCACACACAACCAGCTGATCTCAAACCAACGAACTCTGTTCTTCCTGTCAACACTCTCTGTGTGGGCCAATCAAGACTCCTCTTTGAACAGGAGTCAGCGCCACTCAATAGAAAGCCGCAGGACTAAATCCAGCAATTAAAAAATTGTAAAAATTCAACCTTTTTCAAACAGTGAACAATGCTAAAGTGCTGTGGGACCCTCAAGCAAAACCCAGTGGTCTGGGGGGGGGGTCACTTGAATATCCACAGTGTTGTTCCTAAAAGTGATGAGATAAAACATTATTCTAGCGGACTCTAAATTGGACTTCTTAAGTTTGTCAGAAACTTGCTGAACAAAAACTCCCAATCCTCAGCCCTACATATTCCTGGCTATTATGTTTTCAGGAAAGATTACGGTGGCCCTGAAGGGAAAACGACAACAACAAAAAGAAAAACACAAAAAAAAAAAAGAAAAGCACGACATTGACAAAAACACAACCACAAAAAGAAAAAGTAAATAGTAAATTGGTCCAAGTATAATACCACCATCAAAAAGCCACAAATAATGCTCAGAACAGCACCAAACTTAAGCAGCATTAGAAATAGGGTCCCAGCTCATATTTCGAGGCATCAAACATTTGATATCATTGCCAGATTTGTCAGAAAAGATGAACAAGCTGGTCTGAAATATATATAGATATAAAGAGAGAGAGCGATTGAGAGAGAAAATAAAATGTAGTTACATAAAAAAGAACGTGGTTTTAATGTTTTTAGTGATGCATACTTATAGTGTTATAGTGTTTCTGCACAGATATTCACATAAGGGCCTCTACAGTAAACTCAGCAAGAAGTACTGCACTTGTGAGGATTACAATGAACAATACATTTATGACAATGACCAGTGTAGTCTCTTTGTCATACCTCATTAAGAGCTCTCCCAATCTCATCATCTGTCACATCCTTCACATTTGCTCAGAAACCAGGTTGTCCAACAATATGTTTCACCAGGTCCATAGAGAAAAAATGTGGGCCTGATCCTCCATGAACTATGGACACAGCTATCATCTTCCTTGCCAAGAAATACTCATTCTCTCTGATTGCTGAGGGAATGCACAGGGTGGACGTACTACAGTACGTAGCTACAGTACATCACATAACAAATATAAATTCACTATCTCAAGGAATAAGAAAGTAAAGCACTTGAAAATTTGAATCCAGTATTGTTTACTGGCTAACATCAAACTATTCAAGGGCTGACAACAAACCTGTGGCATTGTACACCAAGTACCGACTCTCCGGGGGTCTTTGGGTTGAGACTGCAACTGGCTCATTAGAAGGGTAAGAAATTCTCTTTTAGGACGTCCAGTGTCTATTCCTTCCTCAGAACAGAACAGAATAGAGAAGTACTGTATATAAAATACACTTTTCATGGATACTAAGGAATATGTTTTCATATATTTGATCAAATTCATTTTTACAATGAACAGAAAAGAGTGGAAAAATGCAATCCATTATCCATTATAGAGTACTTCAGAGAATATTTTGCATCTGACCTGGTATGTTAACACACTCTCTATGGTGGAACGGTAGAAGGAACGCAATAGGTGCACATCCACGTCACATTTCCTCAGCAGTCTTAGGAAGTGTTGCCTCTGCTGGGCCTTTCTGACTGCTGCTGATATGGTGGTGGACTACGTTAGGTTGTTCGCCACATGCACCCCAAGAAACTTAAAAGAAGAGACTCTCTCCACACAGTCACCCTCTATCATCTGTAGTGGCGCAGGGTCAGCTCTCTTCCTCCTCCAGTCCATCACCATCTCCTTTGTTTTGCTGGCATTCAGCAGGAGGATATTTGCTGAGCACTAGGCTGCGAGCCTCTGGACCTCCTCCCTGTATGCTGTCTCATTTAACATAATAATCTAATAGCAATGTCTACTGTAATAGTCTAATGCAGTGATTTTCAAACTGTGGGGCGTGTCCCCCTGGGAGGGCATGGTGACGTGTCATGGGGGCGTGAGGGCGGGACATAAAGATCTATTTCCACTGGATAGGTGTCCGCTGCGTCACATCCACCACGCCAGCAGAGCTGATAGGTTTCACTTTCACTTTAAAAGTGTGTGTTAGGAAATATGACAATGCTTACATAGCCCTTGGGTTTACTGTGAACATGGTCGGAAATGAGGAAAGAACTGTTTGTGTTTTATGCCTAAAAGCTCTGGAAGGACAGCATGAAACCATTTTCAGGTGATTGTATGCAGAATGCTGCAATTCATTCAGTGGTTCATACAGATAAATGAATAAATAAATACTATCAGATTCTCAATAGTATTTCAATTTGGGGGGGCATGAAAACATTTCTGTCCTCTAGGGGGAGCATGACAAAAAATAAGTGAGAATCACTGGTCTAATGTATTAATAGTGCTAAACTATGTAATTATTAAAGGTTTTACATCAGTTATGAACAATAAATTCGGCATAACGTTACGTGTCATTGTCTCCATTAACATGCCACACAACAGTTATTATTAGGGCCCGAACAGGTCTTGACCTGCGAGGTCCCTATTGTTTTAGTTGTCACAAATTTTTTGTCCCAAATGATCACATTTTTCACTCGCTTGAAGATAGACCAAAACTCACCAAACTTGAAATTTAGCTCACACCTGCCGAATACATTTATAATCTATTGTCGTTGGGAACTTAAACCACTAGACGGTGCTATAGTTAATAAAGGAAAGTGTGTTTGGCTTATAACTCCCATATACTTTGTGGGACATTCAAAAACCTTATATGGACGTGTTCAGTGAATTGTGCCGAATCTCATGATATAGGCCACAGCCATTTCCACCTACCGTTTTTTTTTTCCCGCAAAATTTGCCAAATGTTGCAAACCTACTTTTTTGAACTCCTCCCAGGCGATTTCACTGATTGCCAGGAAACTTTGCACATAGCATCTGTGGACTCTCCTGACAAAAAGTTATTAAAATAATTTTTATTAAAATAATTTTGATAATTCAAGCAATACTCAAGTTATTAATTAACAAAAAACAAAGAGTCAATCCAACAGGAAGTCAGTTATTTTGATTCAAAGTTTCCATTTCACCCCCATTTTGATCCATTTACATGCCTTGTACGTCAACGAACTCCTCCTACAGTATCATCCTCAGACCTTGAACAACAAAGTTATCAAAAGCTTTCTCCTACATCAAACATGGTGGGTGTCATGGTCCAATCCATTTTCATGTTTTGCCATAAAGCATGAAGTCCATATAACTCCAACATACAATTTCCCATGTACACCAAATTCATCACGATGTCACCTTGAATACCTCTATGCATCAATACTGTGTCATATCGATAGCGCCACCTACTGGACACAGGAATTCAGACAAACATCATCCAATTTACATGACATTTATAGGTTTTTTCTCCATATCATACACCACAACATGACATGCAACTAAAAGGTCTGTGCACCCTCCAACCAGCTCCTTTGGTCAATTATGTTTCTCTGTATGAGCATCTAAATTATGGAACCAATTGCCAGTGGAGATTACAAATTGCACCTCCTACCATACATTCACCCACTGTCTTAAAGACTTGCTTTTGAGCAATCAAAAATGTGAACATCTTTGATAGTATTTAATCTGAATGTTTGTCTGCTATGTATTATTGTAGCTGTCCTGTACCCATGGTGGTTTTAATGAATGGATGTATGTTTATATGGTTTAATGTTTTAATGGAGCCAGTCTCTTGGCTTCATATTATACTGTTATTATTTGATGCTGTGTGTATTCTTTAATATGTTTTTATTTTTTTGTCACCCTGTGCCTAGCTTAATATCTTGCCAAAGGACTACAGTTGAAAATTAGCCTGCTGTTTAACACTGGCACATCTACAGAAATGTTTATTAATGTGCACTGTCCTTTAAATAGATAAATGAAAAAAAAAAGTTTACTGACACTGCCAATAAACCCATGTGTCTCATTTGTGGTGGTAATGTGGCTGTAATAAAGGAGTCTAATCTAAGATATCACTATGAGACAAAAAACGAGGACAATTTATAAAACCTGCATGCAGAGCAGAAGCTACAGAAGGTAGAGGAGTTGAAGACGAATCTGACATCACAGCAGACGTTTTTTCACCAAATCAAAATCACAAAGTGAAGCTGCTGTGAAAGCAAGTGTTATTGTGGTGGAGGAGATTGCCAAATTAGCCCATCCATTTACCAAGGGAGAGTTTCTGAAGAGCTGCATGATGAAAGTGTGCAACGTCATGCGTCCAGATAAAAGCAGGCATTTGCAAATGTAAGCCTTAGCAGATATACGGTTGCTGATTGGATTTGTGAGATGGCCACTGATTTGAAAACACAGTTAACTGATAGAGGGAAAACATATTATATATATTTATATATTATACTTAAAATATTTTAAGTTTAAGTTGATTTATTTTGGAACGATATTGTAGCCTGTCTGTCTGTCAATTCCTATTAATGTTCGAAAAATGTTTCGCTTTAGTCTGTTCAATTAATGTTTATCCTGTTCGGCTTTGTGTGCTTTGAGTTTTGGCCCCCTGTGAGATTGAGTTTGACACCCCTGACTTCAGATCAGATCACATTTTATGACAAATGTATTCAGAAAATAAATGAAATTCCAAAAGGTTCACATATTTTGTCTTGCCACTGTATTTATGCAGTGACAAATATACCTTAAAACAACCAGAAATAGTCTCTGTCACATCAGAATTGTGCCATTTACAGTCATTTCATATTTACCAACTCCATATTTTGGGGGGGTTAGGACATTTCACTTTTAGATTCCTTTTTAAATAGTTTAGCTGATTATTTGTACTATGCATTTTGACAGTAGTGCATATAAGCTGTATTTACTCTTTCTCTGCCATTCTGGTCTGTAAACATTAAGCTTACTCTACCACAGCTCCAGCAGTGTGCTGCATAGACTTCTGAACAGAATTACCAACCCCAGTTTTATATGACTGTTTAATGACGGACCTAATGCGACTATTGAGAATCTAGCCGGACTATGTGACCTGTATTGACCTTTGAATATGAATGTGTTATTTTAGTTACTGGGACAACCAGAACATTAATAAATAGGAATGATGTCATATTATAAACAAGCACACACACATTGCCATAAATCTCTCCAAAACGGTGAAAACAGGAAATCTGATGACACACCAACCTGCATCCTGATGCATGGTTCTGGCCAAATAGGAGAGCACACACACGCACGTAAATACACGCACAAACGCACAGAGACTTGGAAAAAATTACTGGAAGTCGCACAGTTATCAAGGAAAGATATGGATTACTTAATATACTGTTGAAGATGTTCAGTAGAGCATGGAGTGGCATTTAGGGCTGATATGAAGCCATTTGCAGACGTGTATTCGAGAGCAAGACAGTGATTCCTTAACATTCCAATGGATTGATGGTTTCCCAAAATCCAATGAGGAAGGCAATATATCCAAGATGCATATGACCAATGCAGTTATGAAAATATTAACACTAGCATCCTACCATGACATCTACACTTGGTAAGTGTTTGTATGAAGATGTAGTGATCTGACTGAATAGGCAGCTGCCAAAGTACAGGCATAAATCGTTGTAAATGGAGCACAAACTCTGGAGAGCTGAAAACTTGGGACACAGGAAGTGGAAATGTTAAAGTAAAAAAACTGAACAACATGGAGAATGGTGCAGGTTGACGTCACTTTTTTGTTTGATGGATCTCTAAAGCGAACAAATGGAACACAAAGGGGAGTGTTATAAGCTGCTGCAATTTGATTCAGTTGGGCTTCTTCATCCTTTCACCCTAATAACCACCACCTCCTGCATTGATGAGGTCCTTGACAATAGACACATTAGGATACATTACATTAACAATGCTAAAGGTATGTGGTCACATGCATCCCAGGTGACCTAACACATGGTTTGAGTGGTCAGATCACAGAGCATCTTGGTGGTAGTTTAAACTTGTATCTCGTTGTATTCTAGCACTGTCCACTTGTGTAGGATTACCCAAGACACATACTAATGTCTGGTGTAAACTGTTTTTCCCCAGGAAAAAAAAAAATATTCTTAATCACGTTTAGACAAATATTTCTTACAGCCACAAAGCCATCCTCTGTCCTCATTTTGGCCCATTGGACCTTATTCCCCTGCTTCCTCTGCCTACATCCCCCAGCTGTAATAGAGTGTCAGACCTTCAGGTAAACTGATTAAGTGTAAACTGATAAAGCTACAGCAGCCCTACAAGACGGTCCTTATGACTGGCATGTGTTCAGAAATGCTGCAACCCAGGAGAGCATGTCTGTCTGTCCTGGAAGAGGGATCCCTCGTCTGTGGCTCTTCCTGACGTTTCCTTTTATTGTTTTTTTTTTGTTTGTTTGTTTGTTTGCTTTTCTACCCTGTTAAAAGGGTCTGTGGACAGAGGATGTTGTTCAGTGTACAGATTGTAAAGCCTATTGAGGCAATGTGATTTTGGAATGTGCGATTTTTGGCAATATAAATACATATTTGATTTGATTTGATTTAGAATGATATCACTACGTCAACAAATGTGTTAATGATTTGGCATTCAGAAAGACAAAATATTTCCCCAATCAGAAGACCTGGATGAATTGAGAGGTGAGAGCTCTTTTTTCAAAGTCAAAAAAGTTGCCTTTCAGTCAGGTGACAAGGAAGCATACCACACAGTCAGCACAAGACCGAAAGCTGTGATCAAGGAACCACAGAGGAGCACAAGACTGAAAGCTGCGAACAAGGAACCACAGAGGAGGTATGAGCAGAGAAGGGAGAGGGACCTCAAAACCAGAAGCAAAGAAATGTGGTAGGCAATCCAGAACATCACATGTACTAAAGAAGGAGCACCCTAATCGTGTGTGAGGATGCATTGCCAGATGAGCTGAGCACATTCAATGCTCGCTTTTATCTTCTCAACAAAGAGTCAGCTGTGAAGTCTGTCCAGCCTCTAGAGGACCGGCTGCTGTCAGCGTCCATTAGCATGTTAGAGCTAGTCACTACAGCCTCAGCTGCAGGATCGGGCCAGCTGAATGAAGACTGGCGAACAAAGACTTAGGGAGTCTCTCTGTGAGAGTATGTCGAGGAAGTCAAAGTAGCCATGAACTTCACAGTCAATCAATCACCGTCAGGACATCAATACGGATAATATTTCACCAGAGACACATTGCTCCAGGCTATAACCCAGCCAATCTCTGCTATCCAACATTCTCCACCAGCACTGAATGTGATGTATTGGGAGGGCTATGGACCTGCCAGTCTGCAGTGAAGAAGGCAGACACCATTTCAGCCTATGCCTCCCTGCAGACTCTCCACTTCCTGGCCCTTACCGAGACCTGGATCATCCCAGAAAACACTGCAACTCCAGCTGCCCTCTCACCTGCCTACTCCTTTTCACACTCCCCGAGACAAACAGGTCAAGGAGGAGGAACTGGCCTCCTCCTTTCCTCCATGTGGTCCTACCAGATCTCTCCCCTGGACCACCTTTCCAGATCTGCTCTTGAATTCCACACTGTCTCTGTCACACTTCCTTTCAAACTCAACATCGTGGTGATCTATTGCCCTTCTGGTCTTGTCTGTGACTTCTTTGATGAGATGGACTCTCTCCTGAGCTGCTCCCCTGACAATGGCACTCCATTCGTTGTCCTGGGTGACTTCAACATCCCTGCAGAGAAGCTGCGCTCACCTGAATTAATCAACTTCTCCACATTTGACCTTACTCTCTCCCCCTCTCCACTGACCCACCAAGCCGGGAACCAACTTGATATTGTCTTCATAAGTCAGCACTCTCTGTTACCCTACTCACTGTGTCTGACTATCATAATGTCACTTTCTCTCTACCCTTAAAATTCACCACCTCCCTCACTCCCAAAACCTCACATGGTTACCATCCGCCACAATCTGAAATACCTCTCTCCCTCTGCTCTCTCCTCTACTGTTCTTTTGTCATTACCATCTACAGACCAGTTTTCTCTATCGTCTAATGAGGAAAGCTCCGCCGCTCTGCTATCCTCCCTCTCCTCTTTAGACAGTCTTTGTCCACTCACCTCTCGACCGGCACAATCCTCTCTGGCTGTCTGAATGTGTGCGAACCAATAGATCGGTGCTACGAATAGCAGAGAGAAAATTGAGAAAATCACATTATCCTGATGACCTTTCCCACTACCACCACCTTGTCTCTGACTAGACCTCAACGATATCAGCAGTCAAATCTGCCTTCTACCTGTCAAAGATCAACTCCTCTGCCTCCAACCCCAGGAAACTCTTCTCCTTATTCTCTTCTCTCCTTACCCCTCCTACACCTACCCCTCCGTCCTTCCTCACTCCTGATGACTTTACAGCTTACTTTACTAAGAAAGCAAAAGACATCAGTTCCTCTTTTACTCCTGTGCCCATTCAGAAAGCACCTTCCCCCGACCGTCAACTCCATTGCACTTAACTGCTCCAATCTTTCAGAAAATTACCTCCTTGACCCCAATCAGTCATGCTTCAGGACCGGTTACTCCACTGAGATGGCCGTCCTCACAATGACTTAGTCGCTTGGTGCCACCAGAGCCTTGTCCAACTCGTCAGTCCTCATTCTCCTCGACTTATCCTCTGCATTTGACACAGTCAACCACCAAATCCTCCTCTCCACTCTGGCTGAACTTGGCATTGCTGACCCTGCTCTAACCTGGTTCACATCATACCTAAGAAATTGCATCTTTCAGGTCACATGGAATGGCTCCTTTTCCAAACCCTGCCTTCTGGAAATGGCTATGTCTCAAGGCTGAGTATTAGAACCGCTTCTGTTTTCACTATACACTAGATCATTATGCTCTTTTATCACATCACATGAATTCTCTTACCACTGTTATGCAGACAACACCCAACTGTTCCTGTCTTTTCTCCCATCCTCCTCCAACAATCACGTGGAAATGCGCATCTCGGAATGTTCGCAGACATCTTCACTTGGACAGCTGCGCATCACCTCAAACTCATCCTTAGTAAAACTGAACTCCTCTTCATCCCGGGGAAAGACTGCACTCACATGGACCTGTCAGTCCCTGTTGAGGATGTCATGGTATTGCCTTCAGCGGTGGCGAGGAACCTGGGTGTAATCCTCAACAACAGACAGTACTGCACCCCCAACATCTATGCTGTGGCCCGATCCTGCAGCTTTGCCCTTTACAACATCCACAGGCTCAACTCTTTCCTCACAAAAGATGCAGAGCAACTCCTGGTCCAATTGCTGGTCATCTCCCGCCTGGACTACTGCAGCTCCCTCTTGGCTGGACTCCCAGCCTCTGCGACTAAACCACTGCAGCACATCCAGAACATGCCTTGTTTATCTTCCCAAATTCTCCCATGTGACCCCCCTCCTCCATGACCTCCACTGGCTTCCTGTTGTGGCCTGCATCTGATTCAAGATGATGGCATTGGCCATCAAGGCCGTCAACAGAACCGCACATGTCTACTTCCAAACACTGGTGTGATCACATGCCCCAGCAAGAGCACTTCACTCATCTACGTCAGCTGGCCGACTGGTACCACCATCACTGAGAGCAAACAAAGCCCGCTCAGCAAAGTCGCAACTCTTCTCTGTTTTGACACCTCAGTGGCGGAAAGAACTACCAACCAATGTTAGGACAGCAGAATCACTCAATATGACATTCTTAGATTCTTAAAACACAAAATGTAGAACTCTGGACTGAACATTAACATATATAATATCATCTCTCAAGTATTACATTATCAATTTTGAAAAAAGACCCTCATGAAATTGTAATAAATTCCCAATAATGTCATAAGGTATTACATTGTTGATAAAAATGTTATTACAGTATCAGTCAGGATATTTATTACATTATTGGTGAAGTTATTAAATAATTGGGTTTTACATTTTCTCTCAAAATTACTACTTTCATTTCAACATATTACACGTGTCTAAGAAATATTCAAAGTTTATTACTCTCCTAGACGCTGGCCTCTATAGAGTGCAGCAGGGATGAGCTTTTTTGTAGTTTATTCCAGACATTAGCAGCACCCTGGTTCCTGGTGCAAATTGATTTTGAATTATTGCAGAAATGTAAATGTCACCAAAATTAAGCATCTTACTATACATATTTGACCATAAACTGATCAATGTGTGAGTTGTAGTTAGAATAGTTTGCAACTATGGGACTTCCAGTTTGATGAGGTAGAGTGCAGACGTGGGAGCAGGGAGCTCCAGCTGAACTTTTCTTTTACTTTACAAGTCTACCAAATTAGCAGTGCTTTACCTCAGGCTGACTCACACACTACTGGTCTTTTATGTGGGAAAGTGTACTGTGACGTAATGAGCAAACATCAACATCTAAACATCAATCGACAGCAGCAACTCAGGCGGTGAGCATTTTGGCTAAGCAAGCAAGCATGGCCACCGCCACTTCAGAGCGTTCAGACCCGGGGGTTCAGTTGAGCCGACAGCGGGGAACACTGTGACCCAGTCACCAAGATCGACCTTGAGGCTGTATTCAACAAACAGCGTGATAGCTTCAAAGCTGACATGGCTATCGTGGTATAACAGTCAGCTGAATCCATGAAGCAGTTGGTCGATTCTTTAGGACAGCAGGTGTCGTCATTCAACAACCATCTCATTAAAACTGAAGTTTTAGCGGATGAAAACTTCGAGAAACTCACCGAGATGGAAGCTGTTGTTAAATCCTTACAGTTTCCAGGTATCGTTCTGGAATGAGAACTTTTACTTTGACTCTCCACAAAAAGCTCAGGATTTTTTTTGTCAGGCGCATTGCTTCTACCGACAAGTAAAAGCATCTTATTGAGGACGCCTGCGATATCTGGACTTGGTGCACATTAAAGTTTATGGACACTTACTGGCACTAATGTTAAACATGATGTAGTTACCAGGGGCTACTTATGTTATTCTTTTGCAACTTGGATACTGATACGAGTGAACTGCTGCCCTCAGCTATATCCTTTTATTTTGCACCTACTATGCATTGTAGACACATTCGCAGATATAGGAGCCCTGTCTGCTCAGTGAGTGATTAGTTCACAGATTTATGTCATACAGATGTAACAGAGTTTATGGATACCTGCTGCTGCTTCTTGTTCTTAGGACAAGCTTAGAGAGGATTAGGTGTGTTTATCTGTTCTGAGGGTTTTTGTTTTGCGAATTGGGGTGGCAGGTCCTACAGATTTGCTTTTATTTTTATTATTATCTGTGTTTTTAACATTACTTCCGTCTACGGAGCAGTGTTTCTTCTCACCGTATACTTAAAAATTTTGATTATGGCTAATACTACAGAAAAGGGGTATCTTGTCTGAGATTTGTCTCTTGGAATGTTAAAGGTATCCACAACCCAATTAAAAGGGGTAGAGTATTTTCCCAATTAAAGCATCTTAAAATGGAAATTGCTTTTTTACAGGAGATGCATTTGAAGCAAGGGGTACAGCGATTGTAATTCATAAAAAAATGTGGTTTAGCCCAACAAATGTTATAGATGACCACCAAGGCCAGTTTGTTGTATTCTCAGGCTCCCTTAATAATGTAGCCATTGTTCGTTGTCAATCTCTATGCACCCAATTGGGATGATGAGGCATTTATTAGGAAAGTAAAATCATTTTTACCAGATCTAAGTTCCCATCACTTGATTTTAGGGGATGACCATAATTGTACAATAGACCCTTTGTTAGACAAATGGCCCAAGGCAGGAACCTCCCTCTAAAGTAGCCAAAGCAATTTCATAATTTATGGATCAAATAGGAGGTGTGGACCCATGGTGCTCTCTCTATCATGATAAAAACAATTTTTCTATTTACTCTCAGGTCCATAAAACATTCTCAAGAATTGATTACTTTTACATTGATAATTATTTTCTTCCTGTTGTCGATAACATAAAATATTCAACCATCTGACCATGCTCCATTGCTACTCGACCTTTCGTTTACACTTTTACAAAAACACGCCCTCCATGGAAGCTAAATTGCACATTGCTGAATGATGATGGGTTCTGCAAAACAATCTCAGAAGTAATTGATGATTTTCTTATTACTAACAAGTCTAACCTCATCTCTATTAAATGATTAAATGTGGTAGTCCAAGGAAATTTTATATCTTATTCTGTGATACTAAATAAACTGAAAAAAACAGAGACAGGAACAGCTCATGGAAAGCATAAGACAATTGGACAGAAAATTATCATCCTGTGAATTAAACAAGGAGAGACTTCAAACGAACTACAACTTACTGTCAACACAAGACACCGAAAAATCTCTCTTATGATCATGTGGATTGCTTTATGAGCATGGTGAGAGGGCAGGACACCATCTGTCACACCAAATCAAAAGTCAATCAGTGTCTCAGCAAATTAAACAGCTTAGAACCCCTTCAGGTGAACTTACAGCAGGCATGTCCAAACTATTCCACAAAGGGCCGTGTGGCTGCAGGTTTTTGTTCCAACCAGTCAAGAGCACACGGTTTGACCAATGAGCTTTCTGAAGACTGAGACCAGTTGATTAAATGAGTCAGGTCTGGTGTGCTGCTGCTTTGTTGAAAAGAAAACCTGCAGTCACATCGGCCCTTTGTGGAATAGCTTGGACATGGCTGACTTACAGTAATGCAATCTGTCATAAAGGTGTGGAAGATGCTAAGATTTTTTTATCTTAGACAGGTTATACAAGCACCTTGAAAAAGTGCACATGCTAGGCTTTTATTTGCAGATTTTTCCTCAGCTTTTAATAAGATGCAGCCTGATATTTTAATTGAATGTCTTGCTTCTTACTTTGATCCACCTGATCATATTTCATTGTTGCTTTTAAATTGCTTAACAGACAGAATTCAGTGAGTATTTGTGAATGGTCAGATGTCCACCTCCATCACTTCAAACACAGGCTCTCCACAGGGATGTGTCCTTTCCTCTTTGTTATTTATTATGTATACTGAGAGCCACAGGGGTTCCCAAGTTTCCCAAGTTTGTTCCAAGATCATTGGAGCCCAGCTAACAGACTTAAGCTCCATCTGGAAAACAAGATATCCAGAATGCCAGAAAGGTCATTAGTCATCCTGACCACATCCTCAGTCAGGAATTCTGGTTGATGCCACTGTTTGATGGCCGAAGGAATAAATGAATTTGCAAATCTGTTCTCAGGGGGCCAGGTAACGCCGCAGCGTTTTAGACAATGGGATTCTGGGATTCTGCATTGACTTGAGTAAATAACAGTACATCTTGCTCCAGGCTTAATTTGATACAATTTAAGTTTGTCCACCATATTTTCTTCAACAATTTCAAACTCTCCAAACTGTATTCCAATAGCACAGATGTTAGCAACAGATGGCACATGACACCAGCACACGTGTTTTGGTCCTGTCCCCATCTGCAAGATTATTGGACATCTTGCAGAAGCACTAAATATGAAGTTGACACCTAGAGCAGAATTGGCCATTTTTGGAGTATTACCAGAGCCTCAAACAATTAGGAGGAATTTTAAGGATAGTAGTAGCCTTTGTATCCTAATTAACACATTGAAGAATTTTGTGGGAATGGAGTCACCGTTTGCCCCCAGAGCCTCCCTGTGGCTTAAGAACTTCATACTGTACCTAGACCTGGAGAAAATTAAATATAATCTGAGGGGAACACCTGTTTGGGGCTGTATTATTAGTTACATAATTAAACTACAGGACAATTGAAATGCTCACCTCTGACAATTAACCTCTCACCACATTTCATTTCCCTCGCTGCCTCATTCTAACTCACTGACAATGCTACTTCGTGTATGTTGTTATTTTCTGTGTACTTATTTATTTGTTTATCTGCTTACGGTAAAAAAGGAAGGATGTGTACTACTTCTCACTTGTTCTGATCAGTAACAAGATCATGTAGGACTGGGAGGGGGGAGGAGGGGATAAGTGGTTGTTGTTTTTGGAAAGGAAAAGGTTGTTATTTCTCATTGTATGTACTTGTGCCTGTCAAATGAATTAAACATTAATAAACAAAAAGGATAGTTTGCAACTAAAGTCCACCTGTCAAGACAGACTGTGATTAAAATGAGTATCTGTGTTCAGTGTGGCGACATTTAATGTGCCCATTAACCTCCACTTGAACTGCATTCTTTGTGATATATAAACACTTTTTAATGTAAACACTGTGTATTTATGACATCCTTCTGTTGTAGAACAATACATGAGAATTCTGTAAACCACAGACCTTATTTCAGACGTTTAACTGAAAGCACTGACTTCGACTTTGAGAAGAAGGAAATGAAAGTACAAAAATGCTAACTTGTTTCTGGGTTTTGTGACTCAATTTAGTAGCACTCTATATGTCAGGCATGAAGAGTTTGGTACTCAGAAATAGATTTTGGAATATTAGGTGGAATATTTTTTTCAGTGTTGGATACATTAGTTGCTGCTTGTTGTGTGTTCTTCCAGATAAGCTAAGCTGGAGCCTCACAACTCCTCACATGCTACACCAGTTGATTTCTGTACTTGGATACTGTGTGTGCGTGTGTGTTTGTGGGTGTGGTGGCTTGTTTGAAGTTCTTGCTTGTTGCGTCTGTGTGCGGTGAGACAGACAGACAGACAGACAGACAGGAATGGATGGATAGACTGCGACAGGCCAAACAACAGGTGTGTCTTTTGAACATAACCTGCTGCCATATGAACGCCCTCTTTACCTTGGCCCTACTGATTCTTGTTTTCACCAGCAAAAGAAAAGACTACTCCTCCTCCTTGTCGCTGACTATCTTTCATCTGTGCCAGAGACAGACAACTCCTCTCTCTGTGCCTTTATGTCTCTCTCTTGTCTGCCTTTATTGATGCTCTCATTCATTTACTTAATTATGACTATGCTTGGACTGTACATTTCTTTGTCATGATGAAACACACAGACTCATAAGGTGAAACCATAACCAACTGATCTTGTTGTTGCTGGTAAACAGCTCCACTGCAGTTAATTAGGGCCTGAGCACTGGGCATTGTGAGGACCCTTTTGACACTTCAGAAATTATTAGGGCCAGAGCACAGAGTGAAGCAGGAAATTCCCTCAACTCCACTGTACATAGGCAAATCTGCCCATAAATCCAGATGTTTGATAAAGAATCATTAATATACCAAAATTCTCTTAGAGTCATAGCGCCCCCTTGCGGCAACGTAAAATTACATGTTTTTAAACTTCAACATACTCCTACTAACAGGTTGACTAAATCAACCTCAAAATTGGTCAGAAAATCTTTAAGGCCTTTTTGATGGTGTACTAGCAAAATTCTGAGCTCTAATTGAATGTTGTTGCAGAGGCAAGGAATAATTTGCCATGAGACAGGAAGCTGTTAGAGTCCTGCCCAAAACACTTATACATGCTAGTTAGGAGGTCATTCATGGTATGGTCTGTCCTTGACATCCCTAAATCTACATGTCACACAGTGTCCAAAGCACATGACATGACAGTCAGAGGCAGGTCAGAAGGTCTAAGTCCATAGATACATACATACATACATACATACATACATACATACATACATACACATACATACAGTATATACTATACTGCAAAAAGTATTCGCTCACCTGCCTTGACTCGCAGAAGAACTTAAGTGACATCCCATTCTTAATCCCCAGGGTTTAACATGACATTGGTCCAACTCTTCTGAGAAGACTTTCCACAAGGTTTAGGAGTGCATTCATGAGAATTTTCTACCATGCTTCCAGAAGCGATTTTGTGAGGTCACACACTGATGTTGGATGGGAAGGCCTGGCTCTCAGTCTCCTCTCTTCCAATTTGGCTTTCACTCCAATCCGGCTTTCGCCATCTTTACAGTACTTAAACGGCACTGTTTAGAGTAACAAACAATATTCTCATGCGGGCTGACAATGGCAAACATTCAATTCTGGTACTGCTTGATTTAACTGCCACTTTCGACACCAATTTTCACTCAATCATGGTCGAACGCCTCAGTAAGTGGGTTGGTATCTCGGGCTCCGCTCTTAACTGGTTCTCATGCTATCTATCAAACAGGAAGTGTCAGGTTGTTATACAAAACTTCATGTCCTCAGCTGCACCTATAGTATGTGGAGTCCCGCAAGATTCAATCCTTGGCCCCACCTTCTTCTCACTTTATATGCTACCTCTAGGCAATTTGATCAGCCAGTTCAATTGCATATCCCACCACTGTTATGCTGATGACCTGCAGCTTTATTCTCTTTTAAATGCAACAACATGGCCAATATCAGTATCCTCCATGACTACCTGACTGCTATCAAGGATTGGATATCTCTCAACTTCCTTCAGTTAAACCCAGACAAAACCGAAGTTCTCTTCTTTGGTCCTAATAAACTCCTCCCTGAGCTGAATCCCTCAATCAGCTCTCTTGCTGCCAATCTCAAACCCTCCCTGGCTGGGTTACTCCCTGGGTGTAATCTTTGACCACAATTTACACTATTGACTCACACATAAACTTGTACAATCATGCTTTTTCCAACTCTGGAACATCTCAAAAATCAAAGCGATGCTAACAACCAGCCATCTTGAACGTCACTTACCACATCCTTACATCCTTACCACCTCTAGACCACTCTGACCTTCCAACTTAGGCCTCCTTTCTATACCCCGCTCCCTCCTCAAATCTAACGGTGACTGCGCTTTTGCTGTCAGGGCCCCATCTCTCTGGAACAGTCTACCCTCTTCCATCAGATCAGCTGAATCACTAAATGTCTTCAGAAAACTTCTCAAAACCCATCTCTGTCGTCTTGCATTCTGTACAATTGAACTGTAATTTCCCTGTATACATATCTGTACATGTACGTTTATTGTATTTTATTTCATCTATTCTATTCTCTTTACTTTTGTTTGTTTTTAATTATATTTTGATTATGTTTTGTTTACTGTACCCTGTACAGCACTTTGCAAACTTTGTTTTGAAAAAAGTGCTATATAAATAAAAACTTACTTACTTACTTACTTACTTACTCTAATTCATCCCAAAGGTGTTCTCCTAAAAAAAAAAGCTCCTAAAAAACAGCCCCACACCAAAATCCTCCCTCCACCAAACTTTACACTTTGCACAATGCAGTCAGACAAGTACTGTTCTCCTGGCAATGGCCAAACCCAGACTTGTCCATCAGATTACCAGATGAAAAAGCACGGTCTAGAGTCCAGTGGTGCCATGCTTTACACCACTGCATCTGACGCTTTGCATTGCACTTGCTGATGTATGACTTGGATACAGTTGCTCAGCCATAGAAACCCATTCCTCAAAGCTCTCTATGCACTGTTCTTGAGCTAATTTGAAGGCCATATGAAGTTTGGAGGTCTGTAGCCATTGATTCTTCAGAAAGTTGGTGACCTCTGTGCACTATGCACCTCAACATTGGCTGACCCATATATATATCACTGCATGAATAGTGGGATTTTTGTCCCTGTAAATACCTGGAAATCTCCCTAATTTTCGGCAGTTAACAACAATTTGCAGTCTGTCAATGTTGCGTTCGCCTGTGCCACATATTGATGGAAATGGACCATGACGTATGAGGAGCTTGCAGAGGTGCGAAAGGCTCCAAATTGCATATGAATAGCAGCAAAACCACTCGTGGCCAGAGAATGTGTAGGATGGCTTGAATTTCCACACTCACTGTGTTCCCCTGATCTAAATCCAACTGAGAATATTTGGGGATGGATGGCAAGGGAAGTTTACAAAAATGGACATCAGCTCCAGACAGTGGATACCCCCAGTTAAGCCATCTTCACCACTCGGAGCAATGTTCCTAGCCTGGGTGTTGGTGGCATTAAAGTAGTTTGAGTCCATGTTACTTTGTCAATGAAGATTGAAGAGTGCAGTTTCCAATAGAGTTAGCCAAACCCACTGCCACACGTCTGAGGTTTCCACAATGCTTGTAGTGTTTTTTGTTTTACACACCAACCTTACAAAGCCCAGATGTGTGGCCATGATTCTGTCATACATGACCAAAACAGTGGCCACATGTAACCCAAACATCACTGTTGAGTTAAGACCTTTAACCAAACAGGAGCTTGATAATATGCATGCGTGCATAGCAAGAGTGCTGCTCAAATAACTCATGGAAAAAACAAAATGTTGTCTAGTAATGTTGCTCACAACTAAGCAACCCATCACGTATAAGGTACATTGCACAATTTCAACTGTTACAGCATTATCACAAGACAGTAATGCTGCCAAATAGCCAATAGGACACCTTGGGACATTTCTAGCCATTCAGAACCACATGTTAAGTTAATCACTGGGCCAGACACGTTAAGTTATGATCTCTTTTTATGTTCCCTAGTTTCCTGTTTTATTTTGAAAATGTCTCCCTCTTGTGTCTTGTCTAGCTTTTCCTCCCTCCAGTGTTTTTTTGTTTGTTTACTAACCTGTTCCTTGTCCCTCTTCACTCTGCTTGTTCCTCGCCATTTGTGTATCTGTATGTAGTCTTTGTCTTCCTTCTTGTCTTTTAATTTCATTTCATGATGTGTTACATGATGATTCCTCTTTATTGTTTTGTTCCGTGGTGTCTCGTTCCTTTCTCCAACTTTCTTTCTCCGTGTTGTGTAAGCCTCTGTTAGCTTCTGTCCGTTTTGGTCTGTCTTCCTTTGTGTTCGCCCATGTTTCCCTGTGTTCATCTTGTGTTTTCAACCAGCTTCTTCCCCAGTGTTTCTTCCAGCATCTTGTTAGAGAAATTCTCAGGTGTCCCTATCTTTTAATATATCATGCTTACATATGACATTTAATGATAGATAGAAAGAGTAGATAGATAAGATAGATTTTATATATCTATATATATATCTATATATATATCTATATATATATAGATATAGATATATCT
>JARJLU010012012.1:0-37755 GCA_030272975.1 Sparidentex hasta
ATATACATTTGGCTTTATTACCATCTCGCCACCTCTCATTCTTCATGTGTAGTAGCAATTTGAAGCATCTTCTGACAGACTGTGCATAAAATCTAAGCACTTGGCTGTTTGCAGAGTGCTATGAAAAACTGCCTCTTTTCAGTATTTAACATATTTTAGTAGAAGTTACAACAGGGACCCAAAAAGAGTCAACTTTGGCAGGCCCACTGCACATCCCTAAGTGAATGGCATCATTAATGCTTGGCTGGCGCATTGGCAGCTGGGTATTGATGGTCCATTTCAGCATGTGACTGGGGAGTTGGGGTGAGGGGTGGGCTGCTCCTGCGCTAATGTGATTCAAACACGCCCTTTTTATAATGTGGCTTGTCCCTGTGCCAGGGGAAGCGGGTGGTATAAACTAGTGGGTGATTACATTAAACAAATGACTGCCTCATTAGCTAGACCCCCAGAGTGTCGCATGCATATATACAAACACAGACACGCGCTCTCACTATGTCCTATGATTTCTCTCCTCCTCACACACACACACACACACACACACACACGTTCAGACATTTACACTGACATAAGCATTAGGTTGGCTTTGTACACAGAAAAGGGCAGCGCACAAAGGCAATACTCAGGAGGGTACAAGCTCCATCCAATAGACTAATTAACATCTCCCAATTACACCAGCCAGCACTCTATGGTGCTCCAGTTAGCTTTGGATGATACTACACAGTACAACAGAATGTGTCACTATGAATGTCCATGTCCAAACAACATCTGAGCCGCTCCCCCTAAAGCCAAGCTAATGACAGCAATTAGCATCATTAGATACCGAGCTCGGGCCCCAGCTGGCATAAAGCTGGACAGACGTTTGGTAGTTTTTGCCAAACGGTACAATGCACGAAAATTAGGGACAAATGATTTAGCTTGTTGTTTATGCAACAGTATAATAACAGGCAGGGTTTGTATCTGTGCCCCTTAATTGGTCGACCTGATTTGTCCCGAACCATCAACCCTATGTTGCCTCAGAGAAAAATAAAGTCCGGTGTAATCACAGCCCTGTGCTCAGGGAGGCCGAAGAATGCAAACACAAGTAGGGCTCGAACTGGTAGCGACTATTTTCATTTTCCTGCCCCTACATGTTATTGAACGCACAGTATGCAGTTTCTGCCACGAGGGATCCCTTGGTCAAAACGTTAGTAGCATGTCACATTCACCGACTTCCTTCCTTCCTGATGTTACAGTGAAAGGCGGCCAAATGAAATGCACCATTACCCATGAAAAGAATGCCATATTGTGATCATAATCAGAATGTTTAGGATAATGCAAGCACACAACAAAATTTATAACAAAGGTGTAGTTGTTTTTATACATTGTCATGCAGAAATGTTGCATTTTAATGAAGTAATTGATTAGTCAATAAAATGTCTTGGCTCAAAGCTAAAACATATTTCATTACAGAAATTCAGAGTCAAACTTCAACATTTGACTGTATCTTCTTCTTTGTAAATACACAGGGTTTGGAGATGGATTGCGCTCCACGGGAAAGGAAGACATAGTTTCTCTGTAAATATTAACAGCAGTAAACATGAACTGTCTGCATTAACTTGACATTTATTATACCTATATATATTGATGTTTTAATATGGAGCCAAAATGAAACCGTGCACACAGCTGGCTTTATCTTTAAAAGAAAAGCACATCTCTCAACTGCTTTGGCGTCCTGGTGTGGCTGGTCTGAATCTGATCATGTAAATGTGAGGGCCGATTCTGCACACAGACTCGGATATTAGCCCTTAGAACTGTGGGTGGCCGAATGCTTTCAAACATCAGTCCCTGGGAGACCACATTAACTACTGGGAGGATACCCAGAAAAACCACAGTGAGCTCACTGACCAGCTGAGAGGAACATCACTGATCTTACTCGGGGAAAAAATGAGGTGATTGGAGAGGCAGCCTTTTGCCCACGGGGACACTGGTCTGACTGCGAGCACTCCAGCATCTGCCACCTGACCATTAGCTAAATAATGCATGGAGCTTGTGCGATGCCTGTCGCAACCAGCCACGCACTCATTATTAGTGCTGCTGAGTGGTGTGAAAAGTCAAGTTGGCAAATGGGCTGGAGCTGTAGGGACATGGCACTGAATGCAAAACCAAACATATACACACAAACACACATGCATATAGAGCTTCCGAGGGGCTTATGGTGAGAGCACGCAGACATCTACGGATTAAAGAAGGGTCTTGAGATTATGTGGGAAAGCTACGTGTGGGTAGATTAAACCCACTACCAAGAATTCGATCAAGGTTTAGGACATGAGCAGGTCATCTGTCAGTCTCAGAGACTAGAGTGAACAGTGTGTGTATCAAAATATTAAGAGAGAGAGAGAGAGAGAAAGATTGGGTTTATGTTGTGTTTGTGTTTATGTTACAGATAACGCACAACTTTAAAAACTGAGGAGCAGGAGAGACATGCGGTGTACTGTATATCTGCATCTCTGCAGGCCCAGAAGTCACAGTGACCCGGGGCTGTCTTTCCCTTCAGGAGCATTTCCCATCAGAAGCCTTTTTACACCGCAAAGGCCATTTTACTCCCAGAATAGCAAATCTGGGGAAATGTAATCTTTGAAGCCTCCGCTAAAATAGCCTGACAAAGCCATTTTCTGGAAGAGCAACAGAAGGAAAGGCTCCAACACCAGGGCTATATTTCAAATGAGTCACTTTTAGACAAATGGGTTGGGGGAAATACTTTTCATATTATTGGTTCTTGGCCTAACATTACTGGTATAATGGTTGACCTTAACACAATGCTTGTTGAGTAGAGTACATCAAAACAGTTGGTTTGTTAGGACAGAGGCTTGTTTTAATAGACTGTTGCCAAGTGACAAGTCAAATGTATTATTCTCTCTGTCGGGGCTGTGCAATGCAACATCATTTGCAGTACAGATCTGCGTTCTGTCTCACCTCCATGTTTGTGTTGCCCTCATGCATGAGAGAAAATACTACCACCAAGAGTGTGATTTATGAGGCAGTGAAATAAAAATAGAGCACCTTACGAAATAATGGGCGCTTGTGTCCCATCACACGATAAGTATCATCACATATATTGGACAGCCTTACTCTCTACTGATTAATTTTGTTTAAGATACACAGGGACTACAAAGAATGGTGCACATCACAAGATATTTAATTTAAATAGATACAACAAAGAGAAAAAGAGCAGATCCTCACATCGCTTAACTGTATAATACTCTATTGAGGACTCTATTAAAGTGCCCCTATCCCCCTGCCACTCATCCCATTGCCATCAACTCCCCCATGCTCTGGATAATTAACAATTGGGTAAGGTCTAATCATGTGGACATGGGAATTGATTTGATTTAACCTTGGTTTAACTGGGAGAACCTCCCGAGACTCTGGCAGGAGGTTCGCACGTCGCACATGAATGGTAAAGAGCCTGACAGAGAAGCAGAGGGAATTCGGTCAGCGCCATCGGCCGCTCTCCCAATCTGGCGAGGCGATGGCGCGAGACGACAAGACCGCCGCTGCCACAAAAAGGGAATGCGGGGTTGTGTGCTGTTACTACTTATGAACATGTACACTTATACAGGGATGAAATGCTGTCAAAGATCCCATTCTAGGAAGCGCTTCAGTCAGACTACAAAAGCAATACAGGACATTATATCTTACACACTATACTGTGCCATAGGTAAGGCAAAGGTTACAAATGTTGGTGGTTCTTTTTTTAAAATAACATCAGAGAATATTGCTACACTTTGGCAAAAAACAAAACAAAGAATGCAGGCGTGCTTTGCCAGTATATAGACAAATATAGCACCAAAACCTGAACTAAACTCTGCAGAAATCACATTGTAAATAGCTCCCAACACGCACAGACTGACCCTCTAAACCCAGTGATGGAGTTGTGTGTTGCAGGCGGGCAGCAGCAGGAGTAAAACAAACCAAAAAAACACGAAGGGGGTGGATGAAAACAAACAAACAAAAAAACCTCCAGGAAAACATGTTAGATCTTGCCCAGAAAGCCGTTCAAAAGGTTGCCCAGACTTCCCAAGTGTCTTGCCTAATAGACTACGTATACATACTGTGTCTTTGTCTACCAGTAGGAGCAGTTGACAAAGGCCTTTCTCTAAAAACCCAAAACAACTGTTTTTGGACGTCAAATCTTTTTGGACATGAAAGAGAACAATTGTAGTGAACCAGACAAAGCAAACCCTTTACATGTCAGAAGTTAAGTACAGAGAAGTGAGCACGACGTGTCTCAACGTTCCAGTTGATACTCCGTTTGAGGCATCTTCTTTTTTCTTTTTTTTTCCCATGCAAGCAGATTCTCATGTAGCCTTCGCACGGCATGTTCAGCGACAACAAGTCCGTCCTAGAAATGTCAATGTGCCAAAATGAGACTGCGGGATCACAGTTAATTTTTCGCTTGGTAATTCCTAAAGCCTGTAGCGACACTGAAAAGAAGGTTTCAGTGTTGAGTAAATTGAGTCGGGCAACAAAATTGGTCCAGAAGATGACAACCCCGGAAAGCCTTGAGACGAAAGTGGATTTTAAGTGTCACGACTCAATTTGCAACCTAAATTGCACTGAGCCTTACCTATTAGTTTTGACTTTTCTGTGCAGATAGATGAGGGACGGGCTAATGTGTCTGACACTACAGTGGCGTTGAATAAAGGGTAGCCGGTGCAATTATTCCGCCATACCTTAAATGCCCTTCTTTCCTTACAGTTTCAATGTTTTCGCTTAAAAAAAAAAAAGGAAAAAAAAAAGAAAAAAAAAAAAAAATCTAACTATTAGAGATCAAGCTGCAACCCAGCCAATTAGGCTATAATCATTTCACCAGTTACTATCCCCTTCATCAGAACAAAGTAGTGAAGGATTAATGTGGCAGCTCACTGTTATCTATCCTAATGACCCTGGTTTCATGGGTTCGCGACTGACGATCAACATCAGGCCATCTGGCCTCATAATGTACTATACAACAAGGGTGCATGTACCAGCATAATACCTCTGCTCCTCTTTCATCTAATAGATGACTCACTTAACCGCGGTGCCACATCTGGAGAGCTGAAAATCGCACCACTTTAGACAAGTATAAAATTTAGACCATGTGGATTTTTTTCTTAGTTTACCTTATCTTCTACAGTGCCACTTGCATTATTTTAAATAAGACGGAACAAACTCAAGTGCTGCTAAACTCTCGAGAAAGAAAAAGGGATGATGGTAGAATAAGACCTACAGTGGCACCTGTCCGTGATATGTCACTGTACAAAGACATGGGGTTTTCCCAGGCATCCCATCAATGTATTTCTTCCCGGGCACAGTGAACTAGTTTGCCTTCACGATTTCCAGTCACATTGCAGTTTGCCCCAGGGGAAAAAAACAAAAAAACAAAAGAAAAAACACACTGGTAGCTGAGTATAGTATATCAGTGTGTCTGGTATAGCCATTACCTCCACTGGTCCCCATTCTCCCAGGTTCAGGGCTGATGCATATCCAACGTGGCAGCCGGTCTCCAACACTGTGCCGGGATGAATAGTTCGTCATCCCCGCGTCCCTCTCTCCACTCTGCTCTCTGCCTCTTGCCGGAGCTGTTTGCTCAGCTGTTCCTCTCTCTGACCGCATTTATCCCAGATGAGCGGCACAGCTTACCCCGTTAATCTGTGTGTGAGTGCGTCTGTGCGCCCGACTGTGTGTGTGTGTGTGTGAGTATGTGTGTGTGTTTCTGTGTATCTCCATTCCAGGCATCCTCTCATTGGCCCCTCTGATGACCATCTGAAGACACGCCCTGATCAGCGGGACACACACACACACACACACACACACACACACACACACACATACACACTATCACACAGGAGACAAACGCAGCGCACACAGGACGGGCAGTGTGCTTCACGCGGAGGTCATTCGGAGCACATGTGAGGTTCATAAAAACATCTTGTGGAGATGTCACAGCACATAAATGTCTTATGTGGTCTCTGGTCAGTGAAGTCGAATCCACTCATACCCCCGATAAATTCAGCAGGACTACAATAAATATTCTTGAAACAGTGGGGAGAGCAGGGAATGTATACTTGTGTTGATGCTTGATGAAAGGGTCGACACCCACCTGAGATATGTGCAGTTTGAGTGCCATAATGTATTTGTCAACCTGTCCTTCCCCATAAGGCTTTATTTACACGGTGAGCGGAGAAGAAATAGTGCTGACTGACCACAGTGATAAACAGGGAAAACAAAATGGCTTGCTGTGTTTGTTTTTTTCTCTAATTCACACTTGTAACATTTCTAAATGTTAGAAGTTTGACAGTGCATAGACGGACATCACACATTGTGGAGCTCATATCAGAAACAAGAAAATCTTTTCAAATGGCATAGTAATTTAAATAACTATTTACTCGAGCTGAAATGTTTTCAGCCTCAGTGGAAACATATTCAGCTAAATTCATGCCCACAAGTCTGAATCTGTTTGCCTCAATTTGCATGTTTCCATAGACTTTGCATTCACACCGCCTCTAAATGTGTTCTCACAGTGAACAGCTGCATCCATTAGAGTGAGAAATCACTGTGCATCCATTAAGAAGTGTTTGGGAAAAAAGTTTAGTTCAACCTAGAGCTGTAATGGTTAATCGTTTAATCGTCTAGCCGACTGATAGAAAGTGAATCGGCAATTATTTTGATAACTGATACAAAAAATGTAAAATATTTGGAGGTGCAAGCAGCTTAAATCTGAGAATGTACTATTGTTTGGACAAAAAGATACATTTAAAGAATCACTTTGCCCCCAGAATATTGTGATGATTAGTCAATTAATAATAAAATCAATCTGGCAGATTAAACCATAACAGTACTCATCAGTTGCAGCCCTAGTCTAACTAAGTTGTGACATTTCTACAGGATGTGGAGGGAGGGAGCTCATTGTGTCATTGAGCCGGTATCTTATGGAGGACATTTAATTTAGACTTCATTTTGAGATTTCTTTAGATAAGGATCTGTTTGTACAGCAGGCTAATTGATGTTATTGTGCGCAATTCTTTGCACTTCACATTAAAGAATTACATTAAGAAAAATGCTTTTTGTACATATTTAGCCAAACAGAACTCAGTGAATGCATGGCCTTCTGTCATGTTGTCGTTTATTTCCTATCAAACTGGTCGAGTCACATGTGTCAAACATTCACACCATTCAGAGCCCCTCGCACCCACATTGTACAATGTGTCAGAACTTTGTGTGCCTGGTACAAATACAGCACGTGCTTTCATACACAGCAAATAAGCAGTGTCTTCCAGTCCAAAGACTGCATGGCTGGCTGCGGCTACCATGGCAGTGGCCAGACATGAGCAGCTGTTGTTGTGGTTGAACCAATCCCCAGCTACCTATTTATCTGCCAATGTGAGCGTGTGTGTGTGTGTGTGTGTGTGTGTGCATGTGAGCGAGCGAGCAAGCGCGCGCGCGAGAGAGAGAGAGAGAGAGAGAGAGAGAGAGAGAGAGAGAGAGAGAGAGAGAGAGAGAGAGAGAGAGCATGCATGTACTGTTTCTGATATGAGACTTTTTTACATTTCACACACAATCAATCAACTCTTGTATACAACAGAATAACCGTTCAAATGTATCTTATCTACAACTTATATATACAGAATGTGGAGTGTTTAACTGAAGGCCTACCATCTTAATAGGCCGACATATTCATGAAGCCTGCCAGTGTTTCAAAAATGCAGATGTCACAGCTATCAAACATGCACACGGGATGTGATCAGCACTTTTCTGCCTGCCGTCCAAACTTTTTCATCAGGCTCTAAAACTGTCCCAAAGACAAGGTGAAATCTCCACCACCCTCCTCCTACGGACTCCCTGCAAAGTGAAACAAATAACCCCTCTCACCCTTCTCGGAGGAAGCACTTTGTATGCCTTGACTGAGATTTATGTCACGGACGACAGTAAAGAACAGTGGGCAGCTCGGAGCTTAAATGCTGGCTTTGTTTTTCCAGACTCGGGCTGTTTTGTGATCCATCATGTTTGCGAAGGAAGAGTTGCGACTGTGTTGCTTCTGCAGCTCCACAGCCTCCTCTTCCTGCTCAGTTGGCGGTAAGACAGGTGCTGCTGTGAGGTGACACGTTTCATTTGCAATGTTATATAACAATCTTTCATATAGAAAATAGACAGAAAACCAAAGCTTACCGACGCTCCAGATCAAATTGCAAACTGATAATGAAACTAAGAAAGAAAAATAAACAGACTGTATAAGAGAAGTGGATCTAGCCTCTATGTCTGAAAAGAAAAAGCCAATGTGTAAGTGCTTTCAACCTGCATTTTTTTTAAACAGCCAGCAGGGGGCTACTCCACTGGTTACAAAAAGTAGTCTTACTGTATATAAGCCAATGAGTAAATCCGCCTAGTTTTCACTTGATTTATAACATAATTTAACAGTTTTCAAATTACTTTATGGTCTCAACCACTATTTTTAAGTCTTCTTCAACACAGCATGATGTCTGTTTTGTAAAATACAGTCCCATTCACAAAAAAATAGACACTTAATTTATATTTTTCTGAATAGTAGCTCAAAATAATCAGTTTAGTTAGTTAAAAGTTAGTTACACAGAACAATATGTAACATAGGCATATACAAGCATTTTGCTTTTGCCTATGTAACACATAGACTGTTGACTTAGTTTGTACAGTCTATACTGCTTGTATTTATTCCATCATGTGTGATGACTGATTAAAATACTACTACTACTACTACTACTACTACTACTACTACTACTACTACTGTCGTATGATTGACAGGTTTCTATCATGGTGTTCCTCTCCAGTTCCACTCTCACATCAAAATATGGTCATTTCCATTTAAAAAAAACAAACAAAAAACAAAACAAGATGGTGTCAGCCAAAGAGGTTGAAAAGAAAGACAGCACACCAATGTGTGACATCCCAGTGGCTATGTCCACTTCCTAAATGTTGTCTATGGTCTTAGCAACAATATAACCCTCTTGAATAGCTCAAAGCTCATGGAACATCGAGCTATTATTCTTCATTTCTTACACACCAGCTTGTTGTCTCTGTACTTGTACTGTGCACAGTGACAATAAAGTTGAATCTAATCTAATCTCATCTTAAAGGTCAAAGAATACAAATAAATAATAATCTTGTTGTTTTACGTATTACTGTCGTATGGAGTGCAGAATTTAAAGCTGCGCATGAGAATTGTGATTTGTATTTCTGTTCCATACAAATAAAATCGATTTGACTCGATGATAATTTTTTCATTATTATGTGTCGATATGTGTTTAACATCATGTCCCCATAATGCCTATATACAGGACCAGTACACACAGTTTAAAATATATTTCTCCTACGTATAAATCCCATATTTTTCCATCTAATATCATATATTTAGTTCTGTGGAGAATCCAAGTTAACTTGAACACTTTTATATAAAAAGGGACAATGAACCTGCAAGGTGGTGATCAGATATCTCAATTATTGGCTCAAGTTAAAACATAAAGGTGTGTTTATACCACTACAGAGATGTGACAACAGATTTCAGCAAAAATAAAGATTACTTTGGGTCAAATCCTCTAACTATCTGTGACGTAGTTAAAACGCTGCTGTAGCAGAACCTACATGGAGTGCTCAATAAAACAGTAGAATTTCTTCACAGGGATTGTTTTTTCTCTCTCACAGCAGCCCAACACCACACACTGGTGTTTTGTCTCAACATGTCTCTCGAGCTAACTCCGGACCATTGCTGCATGTAATAGCCTTTCCCAGCAGATAGACAATTCACAGTCGATCTCTTTCAAAATTGTGCCATACACTGTATACCACAATTATGTTGGTTTCTCGTATACTTTGACATTACACAGTTCCAGCTCCCGAGTGTAACAATGGAATTCACATGTAAGTGTGGAGTCTCAGATGACTATGAAAAGGGAAGAAAAAGGCTGTCAGAAATAAAAGCATTCATCATCTTAGCTCTCTCTGTGGTGAAAAAGAAAATAGAAAGAAGATCACCATGTACAACCAACTGAGATGCATTTGTGTGGGCTGTATGAGTGAGTCAGTGGGGGATGTTATTGTTTGATTCATCAAAAAAAGTCCTTTCTGAATATCTTTTGGTATATATAAAAAAAAAGAGTCTGACTGTTGTGAAAGCGATCTGGGAGGTGCGGGTTGTATCTTGCATTCTGACAGTCCTATTTTGTGTGTGGAAATTATAAATGCAATGACACTCTGTGTGCCGAGGGATCCTGGCGGGTTTGGAGAAAATCAGAGAATAAAACGTCTTCGTCTGAAGATGGCACGAAAATCAGTTTATGGGAAAAGACGATGTGTCTCACTCAAGTTCCAGTATCTACAGCTGCTGTTTGTTAAGTTAAAATCCACTCATCAGTACAAGTAAATACTCCCATTCATCATTGTTGACGGTCGTTCAAAAAGTTTACAGCGGAGTGGCTGTTTTTTTTTCATCATTGACACTGAGGCTTCCTGTCTGGTTTAGTATGCAGGGCGCTGGGTGTTCTCGCGAAACCCTGCTGCTAATAATGCTATATTGAGATGCAATGGCCAGCTCTCAGTTTTAATGGTGACTGATGGGGGACGCAGATGCGTTATAGCTCGCCGTTCATCAAGTTAACTTTGCACATTAGGAAGTTGAATGAGTTTCGAGGAGATTCTATCAGTGTTAATTATACGATGAGCTGGTATTTTAAGCGGGGGGGGGGGGGTTTGATTGCATTAACCCTTTGCCCTGACTGTCCATACCCAGCAGGACTCGGATGTTGTGTGGGAATAATATGGTCTAGAAAACAGTGGGGATCTGGCTTTTGTTATGACATTTTTGCCCGCACACTACAGGCCAGTGTTTCCCACGGGATTTCGTGAGACTATGGTGGGTGGACCTCAGATACTGTAGGAGGGGACTGCAGGCACACTGTAAGATTAAGTGCATTAATCTACTGCACTTTGAGGCACTTGACTGACTGAAGCAATGGCGTAAAAAGTCTGGATTTTGTTTATGCTATTATGAGAAGTCAAAAATGTTTTCAGATCTTTATAAGACTACAGTAGTGTAAATGAGACATTGGTGGGCCACCAGACTCTGGTGAGGAGCTAAACACACGTTGTGTTCATCAACGTTGATGAACACAATGAATGATCATGTAAGAGGTGGCTGTGACATAATGACCGAACAGAGCAAATCAGAAAAGTACAGGTGGTTTTACATTCCTTTTCTGTTTCTGTGCATATTTTATGTATCCTTCTGTTTCTCTCTCTCCTTCCTCCTCTCTGTGCAGCTCTGCCTTCAATCTCCTCTCTTTTCCAATTTCCAGTCCCCTCGTCTCTCCTCTCCTCCCATAGTCGCGCTGCAGATTGCAGTAAACCCAGAAAATCCTCTTCATCACACAGTGCAAATACCATCTGTATTGGGTTTGCCCTCAGCCTCAATTAATGGCTAGATGTGTGCCCCGTAGCGCCTGGGACAGCATTGGATGCCGTGACATGTGAGCTGTGCAATCTATACACAAACACGGCATCACAGGGGCAGAATGTCAAGCACCCGCACGACTGCACGTCTGAAGGTTCGCATATGCTGCTAAATGGTGTCATTAGACGGCCTGACAACAACGTGTGAATGAGGACGAACACACAAGTCGAAAAATTGTTTATACTGGGACTTTGGGAGAAGGAGACACATCAATATTACCATTTTGTCTGACCTTTGCAGAACAAAAGTGCTGTGCGCTAATTGGTCCCTACAGATGGCATAACTTTTCAGAATTTGGCACATTAGAATTATTAGTCATAGACTTTATGGGCAAATGCAAATGAAGTTTGGTTTGTGGATATATTTCAAGGGTATGAATTCAAATGAAAGTGGTTTCACTGCAGAGGTTTATGGAGGTGACTGTTTACTCTTGGAGCAGCAGATAACAGCAGCCCAGCAACTGCAACTTATTTGAAAATTTATTTAAAAAACATTTCCTTGTCTTGCAAAAAAAAACAAAAAAAAAAAACAATCATGCTGCACTAATATTTTCTTTCAAATCGTGCTGGTGCAAATGAGTAGCATACTGTAATTCACTGCAACACATGGTTGCACGGGGAAATTGTGCAGGCTCAGAGGTGAAAAGGAATGCCGGTTTTGTTTATTTCTGTTTGGCTCCCTGGTTTAGTCTACGATGTGGTGGAAATATACTGGTTGCAACTAAGCTACAAAGCCCACTGGGCTGTGATATTTCCGAGACAAAGCTTTGCACACAACGGCTCCAGATATGACCCAAAGTTTACACTGAGCTCACAGCGTAAGAGGGGCCGTCTCAGCAACGAAATGTGACAAAACCACCCGTCTGTACTGCGCTTTGTGTGTGGGCAGGTGCCTCTGCATGTAATTAGCCAAGTAGTAATGACTTGTGACTCCGCGGCAGCAACTGTGGTAGCGAGAGAGTGACTCAGAGCTCAAAGGCATAAATAAACGACAGAGCAGCTTTGTTCCCTCATCTAGAATTAGGAACATTAATAATTAAACTGAACAATAAATGGAGGTGGCCCAGGGGTTGTGGCGGGAGTGGGGTTGGCGGAGAAGAGGGAAGAGCAGAAGGACAAAGAGGACTTTTAACGGCGCACAAACATGGCAACACAGTGCGAAGAATTATGACTAGGAACCTTACAGCTACATCAAATAAAAGAACACACAAAAAAGTCTCCGTTAAATATGCTGGGCTCAGGCCGCATGGAGACGTATGGAGCTATTCATCTGTGCCTGGGAAATTAAAAGGGCCTCAGAAAGTTAAATCCGGGATGAGGCGAAAAATGAAACACGTGGACGGTGAGTTAGAGGTTTTGTACAGGAAGAAAAAACAAAGTGAGTTGGGTGGTAAGTCACGGCGAGGGTGGTCTAGTGAGTCTAATGAAAAAGCTCCTGGATGAAAGAGATGACAGACAAACAAGCTCCCACGACATCCTCAAACACTGCGGCGTGTCTCTGTGGTCGCAGATGCTGAAACAGACCCGCGGAAGCGGTGACCTTGGCATTGTTTACCTTAACTGGGTCCCTGAAAGACACCGGGTGAACACAATGCTGGCAACTTTACCTCAGTCTCCATGGAGACAGTGTACTTTTGACTGGGAACTTTCCAGGCTCATTACCCGATGAGGTAGTGGGTTCTACCTCGCTGCCTCGCTCTATTTGCTTCCATTCCACTCATGGACCCGTGGAAATACAAGAGAGAGACGAGCGTGGTGGCAGAGTGAGGGCTAAAAGGAAATATTGCCTGCATGAAACTGCAAGTCACAGAAGGACCGGAGGAAAAGGACAGCAAATGAGGGAAAAGAGAGAAATGAGAATGCAGCAGGAGGAGAAGAGGGGGAGAGAAAGGTTAACCAACAAGAAGGATGAAGAAGCGGAAGGACTAAAGGCGATGTTTTTTTAAATGTCGCTCATCCGCAGAGCTCCAGAGCGGCCAGTGCACTGCTAATGGTCTGTTTGGAGAGAAGGGGGAGGACGGGCGGAGGGATGAACTGCTGAACTGGGGGGTCACGTTTTCGAGGAGCTGTAATTATCTGATTCAGACTCTGGATTCACAGCTCGCACCGAAAGGCTTAAAAACCTGCCTTTTGATAAATCATGACAGGAAACCGAATGTGCTTTTGTATTTTTGAGCATCTTAAAGAATCCCACATAAAACATCCGCTAATGACCTCACTCACATCTTTCGGTCCTCTGGAGAGTCAAATGCCAGACACTGAAATGCACTCAAACTTTGCGAAGAATAACCTGCGCCTCTGCCGAGACGTGCGGCTTGTCAGATGAAGGGCTGAGGAGCGAGAGGCCTTGAAAAACACAAGAGAGATGATGAAGGCGAGAGGATGAACAGCCACTCGGCCCCTGACAGACCAACCGCATGAAGTGAGTCAGACTAATGGAGCGGAAAATAGAAGAATCATGAGCCTCTTATCTCTCCACTAATCACAGTCAGAACAGCCAAACTAAAGGGAGATAAAAGAGGGAAAGAGACGGCGTAAACGAAAAAGAGCGAGTCGAGCTGGAGGGCTTCTCTAATCTTCATCCTTCCCAATCACAACCAAGACCCCTTCTTAACCGTTATCAGCATTCCTAAATACTTTCCATCATTAGCAGGCTAGCTTGTTGGCTATTGCTATCGTTCTCCTGGGCGCCTCTCTATCTGCAATCCAGTCAGACAGCACCATTTAGCGTGTCCAGCCTTACAGGGCCAACATTCCTTCCCTCCCCGTGCCCACCAGTACTCCTCCAGTTTGGTTTTGATCTATTTCTGGCCCTCCGCTGCCTCTCCTCTCATCAGTTCCTCTCATCTCTGCCTCGCTCGGCAGCCACCACAGAATCCTAATGAGCTGAGAAAACTCGCAATTCTCCTCTCTGTGCCCTCGGCCATGCACTCCTATCTCACATCTACATGGATGCCGTCACTGAGCCTCCACATAGGTGGAACCATCGAGCACACCTACAGCGAGAGCACACAATCGAGCTATTTTGCATGATTGCGGGGCTGTGCATCTTGTGGAGCTGTTAAGATCTGAACAGGGCCGGTGAACACTTACACCCAGGCATGGGCACGAGCTTTGATAGTGTGATCATGTGGCTGTGATAACTGCGTGTTGCTGGAGTGGAGGCAAACGCTTAGAAAGTGACTTTAATCCTCAAGCAACGCTCTGATCTGGGGCAGCAAGCCAGAGCCCTCGCCAGCCTAAAGACTCCATGAAGCTTTGTGTGAAGAGTCTACAAGGTCGCGGTGTAATTACAATCAAAATGAAGCTTAAATTATCTGCATCTCAACAGAATAGGGCTGCAGTTTACATTACTGATTATTCTGCTGAGTCTTTTAATTTTAATCAGTTATCAAGTCTATAGAGCATCAAAAAGAAAAACACTTTTTTCCTTGAGCCCAATGTAACGTCTTCAAACTGCTGCTTTTGGCCAACCGACAACCCAAAACCCAAAGCCTCAAATTTAAGGAGCAGGAAACACAAACTTCTGAAAAAGGACTGAAAACGACTGATCGATAATCAAAGTTGTTGCCGACTGATCTGTCTTTTAATCATCCAACTTGTCGTAGCTTGGGTTTTCAGTCTGGTCATTTCCTGTTTTATTTTGTAGGTCATACCTTTGTATGTCACGTTTTACTTTACATTTCATTTCTTCATATTTCTCTTGCCCTTTTTTCCCCTTTACCTGTGTTTCATCAGTTAATTAGTCTTTATTAGTGTATTTGGTCCAGTTATGTTCCTTCACTTGTTGTCAGTTCTTCTCTTCTGTTCCTGGTTTGTACTCAGATAAGTTTCAGTTTTGCTGCCTGTTTCTGTTCATTAACCCTTTTTCTTTTCTACCTGCTTGCCTTGGTGTTCTGCGTTTCGGTTCCCATTGCAACTCTGAAGAGGCTGTGACTTTTTATGCTGGTGTTAGAAATATAGTTTAATCAGTACTTCTCCTATATACATAAGAGAACTAGTTATACTGTACAAATTGTCAAACAATGGTCTCCAGTTAATCCAGCACAATGAATGTGATCATAGGCATTACTAAACTCTAGTTGTTCAACCGTCCTTTACTGTAATAACATGACATGAGAGGAGCAGCATGACTAACAAACACTGCAGAACAACCACAAAGTTTCATGTCTCCTTCCTTGAGGAGAGGAAAATTTGACAGCGCGCCCGTGATATTTCCACTGAATGGTCACCGTCCAATTTCCTCTTTCATAGCCAGCGGCCCATTTCTTATAACCACTGCATACTTACCTGCCCTCTCCAGAATGTAGATGACTCACAACAGACCAGCAGGAGTAGGACATTGTACATGAACTAAAAAACATTAACATATAATCAACTTTTCAGGTAAAAAATTGATGATTTTCAGTGCTCTGTAGTATAGACGCATTTTGTTCGATATCAAAACAGTTCTGAGGTTTGATACCCAGGCTAAAGTGACACACAACTGAATTTATGATCTGTAAAAACTTCAAACGTGGTCGACACTTGATTATTAAAGAGTATTTTTAGGCGTAAACAGACCACCAAAGTTTTTAATGTACACTCAAGACTGTGAAACTAGGACATTTTCAGAAGAGCATGAATACGTACTTTTGAAATTGTCTGAGCGATCTTTAAATAACTTTTTGATGCAAATTTGTTCTTCATAAACCCTCAACCATATTGACAGTGACACCGTGTGCAGCAGATGTACAGAATAGCAAGAACTCAAAGAGGCTGACAATCAATGAATCAATGATACACTTTGGCACCATGGTGAGGAGCATAAGCCTGCGAGTAGTTCTCTTAAACCCCGAGCAGCAGAGCAATATCTGAGCGCTAAGCCTGATGTAAGTCAATTTTGTGGAGGGAGACAGACTGCGTGAAGGCTGGCACGTCACTCCTGACAAAGATCGATTGTCTATGAGGCGATAGCCTTTATTCCTCCTCGCAAGCCGTGCTCGCCCACACAGGGCTGCCTAACCATCTATCCACTCAAGTTGAGATATGCAAAGAGAGAATGTCGATCGCATTACAAGCTGCAGATTTATAGGACATTATAAGGTTGAGGGTTTTGGCAATCCATCAGTGAATTTTTGGAGCATCCAAATAAAGTTTGTGTGAATGGACTGATTATGGATTACGGAGCGAAAGCCGAGATGTTGTTTGGTGATGTGAAGGATTTAAAATCTAATATAAGCAGCTTATTGCTTCGGATCCAGATGCACACAGACATCAATCTCGGGGATATTCTTACAATAACAAGACGTAATGACAGTGATCCAAACATAGATACGGGAACATACCCTCAGCATGATATTCTACTCACTCAAAAGCTTCTCTTTATTATAAAAACAGTGATGGTTTTCACTGTGATCCCTCAAGGCTTTAGGACGTCTGTACAGCAGCTAGCAAACTCACAAACTGACTGAACACTTGTCCTTGAATTACTATGGACACTTAATCTTGTATTGAGGAAATTGTTGCACTGATCTCTATGGCTTAAGTTTCATTGCACCTGTGATCAAATCTCCTGTTTGCTTCACTTTAGCTACAGTACAGCCGCCAAAAAGTAGAGATGGCAAATAAGCATTTTTTGTCAAGCTATTTTTTAAATGGTTAAAGTTGTCCTGTGGAGGTGACTTGTAAGCAAATGAAAGTAAAAGTTATGTTTTACAAGCATTGCTCACCATCACACTTCAGCTGTTTTTTGTATTTAAAATCCAGAATGACATCCATCTGTTTACCTGTTGGCAATCTGTTGATCAGTGGAATACTTGGCGCTTGACCCAAAAGCTTTGAGGCTTTTACCGTTGCGGGGGTTAGCAACCCTTTAATAGGTCTTTGAACACTTTGAGTTGAAAGTGAAAGGAGATGCTGCGTTTAATTAGTCTCAGAACTGGCACAGATAAAAACCAGATATGTGAACATCACACCTTTACACAGAACAATAAAACAGGCCTCACAAGGGAGGTTTTCTGCTCTGCTTGCAAAACTGTGGTCCTACAAGCACAGGGCTGTGACAAGCGGCAGCTCAACCCTCGTATGCACTCACGACTGCTCGCTCGTCTGGACAGTGGCTGACATCTCCCCTTGTTTCCTTTGTATACAGGTAAATAAGGACCAAAAGTTTGAGCTAAGCGTGACTGCCTGTGTTGTCTCCCTACTGGCCAGAGCTACGAACATTAGCGGCTAGTTCTCTGGCTAGCCGGAGCAACAAGCCGACTAACATACTGCTATGAACACGTCACCTCTTTTCAGCTTAACCTGCTGAGGTAAAATGACAGTGGGTCATTCTACCACCAGCAGAAGTCGCACATGATAAGATAAGTTCTGGGGACTTTTCTGTGAGCATTAGTTCCTGACCGAAACTACCTAGATTCCACATTAGACATAGAATTGGGTCAGCAGGAGTACAAAAGCCCAGTAAGTTATAGCAGAATAAAGTGGTTTTTTTCTATATCCGTCACATTATCCATGAATTTGTTCGGCGCTGGCCTCAACTTCCTCTCAAGGTAATGGCCTTGTAGGATCTGACAGTGAAAAGCTGTAGCAATGTGTTTTATGGCCTGAACCAGAAATCAATTCTGTCTACACAGCCAGTGACATCAATTAATGGCCAGGGAGCATACCAACACATGGATCACTCACTGCACAAAGCAAATAACCCAGCAAGGCTCTCTGGATGTGTGTATGGGTGTACGTACATGCATATGCGCATCCATTTACGCAAAAATGTGCCTTGCCAAAGTGCCTCAAGCCACCAGGTGTTAACCTTAAAAGTTAAGCAACTGGCAAGTCCCAGTAAGACATGATAACTAATCATGCTGTCATCCTTTTCTTTCCTCAATATATCACGTGGAACTCCAAGAATAACAACTCCTGTTTTGCTAACCCGTGAAACACTTCTAAATATTTTTTGTTTCAAGTGATATCACATGGGTTTTTCATTGGCTGGATGGATTGTACAGCAATTCTCCACAATCTTTGATAAGCAGAAGTGCTCCTCTGGGGCTGGCTGAGTCTGAGATTCCTCCTGATATTCCCTAAAAAGATGCCAAAACGTCCTTGATGGCAAAATCCATTTCAAACAAGAGGCTGGTAGAGAGGAAAATGTCTCCAGCAAATTGCGTCTCTTCAACCTACCAACTGTCAAACCAAACACCTCTCTTGCCAGGTGGGGAGGAACTGACACAGAGGGAAACGAAAACCTCCCTCTCCCTGTCAACTTCCTTTTGAACTTGGCTGAACTCTCCTTGTTTGGATGGGCAGGATACGAGACAAATCCTCTTCGCTCGAGAGAGATGAAGTGTCATGACGACTTCTAGACTGACAGAGCAGCTGGCGGTACCTGTGCCTTTGTTACGTCTCAGATAAGAGCCAACTTCTAAACTACAAATAGGAGCACGCTGCTACATTTTAGAGGCTTTTTCTGTGGCAGAGGCATGTTCACAGCTTGATTTTTAAGTAAGTAACTTGCAGCTTCTTGGATGTCTGTCTGCAACCCAGGACATGCAAAATCAACAGTTCAGATTAAGGACAGGGACTATTTATACATCAGGAGCGAGGTAGCGAATGACAGCCGAGATGCTACAAAAACATTCTGTGAAGACGTGGAATATTGTTAACTTTTTTACCATACGCTAATTTGTGTTGGAGAAAAAAAGGTGTTGCACTGCCAGTCAGACACTTGTAGCACCATCCTCCCTCTTTCAGAAGTTGAAAATGCAACTATGTGGGGGTTTGTTTACGAGAGCACGGGCCAGAATGTTCGATCCTAGATGCCAGGAATCCCAGCAATGAGTGACGTTATCTTTATATCAGTGGTGTTTATAGTGAACCCTGCAATGTGCTGGCAGTTTCGCAGTATTGTAGGCCAAAAGTGCACATTTACGGGCGGGCCAAGCTTTAAGTGCGGAAACAATAAAAGAAAAGAAAATTAAGAGGTTAATAAAAGCAACATCAGCAATAAAATGCAAGTGACAAATGTCTGGTATATATAACAGATCCCTAAGATCAATGGCTCAAAAAGTGAAGGCCAGGCACTTTCTTTGGGTGACGGCTTACAAAAGGATCACTTGGCCGCGGTGACACTTCTGTTCCTTTTCCCCTGCCTATTGATCAGGCATCTGCTCAGCTTCCTGCTGATAAAGATTCAATGGGCCTTAAACAGGCATGGTGATGCAATGAACACTCTCTAATGGGGATGTGTGAGGACACTGCATCCTCCGTTTGGAGGTCGCGTGGTCCACGTTCATGGGTCACATGGGCTCAATGAGAGTCAAAGTACGCCCTCTGATGCATCGACCCAAACTAAGCCTTGCTTGTTGCCTCTGAGAGGTCTTTCGCTTTGCCGGCGTCTCAATGCGCTCCCTCAGACCAGCAGTTCGGATAATCAATGTCAGTTGAATTCAATTAACACTGCTGAGAGACTACAGATAGCTCTCAACACAGCATCTAATATTTTCTTACTTACGTTGTCATAATAAACGCTACACTACAGGAAGCTACGGAGTTGGTCATTGTATTATCATCCTGATCAATAAAATGAAAGACAATGACAGGACAGATCCATAAGTGGGATAATACAGATCTCTGTCTGCCAACAAAGCCGCAGAGACAGAGCTTTTGTTTTTGTATCATCACACCGGGAAATCCTTTTGAATTAACAAACCCTCAAACCAAAACACTGAGGAGGAAGGGTTAGTCTTTTCAACTCAGGAGAAACATTTGAGTTAATCCAAAGTGTTTTTCCTGAGGAGAATTTAACTGTGAGAAATCGGTAATTGCTTTAGTTGAGTGTAAACAAGCTACTTTGTTTCAGCTTCTGAAACCTCTGATGTAATGATGCAACATTTGTCACAGCACACCTGCAATATGTTTGACGGTTAGTCAAATGTTTTTTTGTGCTTGGACTGGTGTGATAAGTGAACTTTTTCTTGGTTGATACAAGTAAAAGTACTGTAACTTACTGTTACCTTCACACATGCTACACAAGAAAGACTTTAAATAGTATCTATTGGGAGTATCTAATCCACAGAATAAAGTTGATTAAACTGTGTCAAATTTAGGGCAATCATGTTTCCAAATTGAAGTGACGTAGTTAAAATAACACTTCCACCACCTTCAGGCAACACTGCTCACTTGCTAAACAGCCTCTCCACAGTGTGCCATGTATTGCACGTCTCCCATTCTGCCGGAACAAACAGTGCAGCTAAACTGACACTGCAAGTTTGTGGCCATTTTCAAATCACAAATACATCAGCAGATAAAATATTACTTTCGAGTCATTTTTCACTCCAGGTAATAGGAGTGGAAAGGCAAAAAAAAAAAAAAAAATGGTTTATGACACGTGAAAAAACTAATGAGGTAAAGGATGAGGACTCTCCCCAGACAGACACTGTGTACGTGTGAAAGCTGCACCGTAGGAAGCTTTTTTTTTTTTTTTTTTTTTTTTTGTCTTGTTGCTGAAGGGCAGGTCCTGTTTCTCTCATACACACACATAAACAGAGACATACAGTCTGCTGATGTCCATTTGCGTAAAGTAATGCCTCCTCTCCTTCAGCATGATGCCAAAGTTGTGATGACACACACATCTGCTGCCCGCCACCCCCACCCCTCCCACCCTTTGCCTTCTCCACCCACTGTGCGAGTCCTCTTCATATGTCAGCTTCACACTGGCACTGCCCTTCCTACTCACTGGAGGCTTTATCCAATTTGTCAGGGTTGGCACACACATGGCTCAAGATGCCTCCTTCTCCTCTCCGCCACACATGCCCCGTCCCTTCCCCATCATGCTGTTCTGAGGCCGCCCCGTCTGTGCCAGTGGGCATTACGGTACCTGATGGCGGGCCCCACCTGCCGCCGCGGTGACTTCCAGACTTGCCCAATCTGCCGCTCCAACCCAGCAGGCACCAGCTGGCTGGACAGCCTGCGTGCTGATAGATGGACAATTGTAGACTGGATGATCACTCATATTCACAACAGCCAGGGCCGCTGACTAACTGACTTGAACTGACACCGACACAGTATTGTGTCTGCGTCTGCTGCTGATCGGTCTTATGATAATTGGAAGTGAAAATCGGAGGTAAGATGGCAAGAATCGGATGAATAGAAAAGCTGATTTGTGAATCTGTGCCTCTGTCGATTAATACGTTGTTCCTTTCAGTATGTGGGTCTCTTCCAAAGGAAGGGCACATTGCATTAAGGGTGCACTCCTGGGATCTCCATGTACGTAATGGTTCTAACTAAGCTTTGATAAACTTCAAAATGAGCAAACAGTGACTCTTCTAAGTCATGTTTCAACTCCCTTACTTTTTCGGTCCTTTTAGTCAAAAGTAGATGAGCAATTACTAACTTTCTCTCTGCCCTTATCTTAAACACTTATTCTGTTAAGTACATTAATGCAACTTGGAACCTGCTGCACAGCAAACACAGTAATGATGTAATGTGTCTAAACCCATTTTTCCTCTGGTTCTCTTGACACTAGCAGGGCTCACAGCCGCACGTCTTGGCGAAGCATTCCAATGTGAACACAGCTGAAGAAAGAGTGACGCCTTTATAGTAATAGTACGAGTCAGATGGGTTAGAAAATCTGGATTGTGACCTTTAATTTAGTGATGACAGGAATATAAACTAAAGCCATCCTAAACATGATCGGTAGCTACTTTAAGTTAAGGAAAAAGGCATCAACAGAGGAAGGAAACTGTTATTGGTACACCTCGATAGTGTACTTATCTGAATTCAACACCATCAACAAGATTTAAGGGCATCATTCCAAGCAGCATGTCAAGTGCAAACTGTGGGAGGTGGAGGAGAGTGGTTAATACACAAATAGCTGTGTTAGTGTCTGCTCTTTATGAGCACCTCTCCACGCCCACTGGTCCTGCTCTGTAAACACTGATCGTCATCGGATCAAGCCAAGAACATAACATCCTGTGTGCATTTTCCAACAGCAGTGTAGCAATTTCACGGCAGTGTCTCACAAAAACTTTCAAACACCTTCACAGTTCCCTTGACTGGTCCTTCTGAGCTGGTGGAGGCTGTTTGACACAGCAGAGTAGAGGCTTTACAGACTCACTGATCCGAGAGCCCACTCAATTTGTCAGGTCCTAAACGGTTGCAGTGGGATGTGTGCAAGGAGAAATCCGACCCAGGACCAGTACATACGTCTGAAAATGCTCCGAGGCAAGCCAATACCTCTGCAGAGCTATGCAGTAATTCTATTCGACTATACCTACGCCCAAAATATCCTTATCTACTTGGGTTGCACACACCATGTACCCCCCAGCTAGCATCCAAAATTAACATCCTGAGGAGGATGAACATTGCTCTGCATTCAATTTTATTAATGAATAGGGAGTTATTTCAATATATGGTACAGTTTATCAACATGTAATGCTTTGCAAATGTTTCTTTGGATGCCCCGAAGGTCAAAATATAAAGCCTTAAAATCAAATGAGACAATGAAATACTTTCTACTTCACTGCAGAGAAAGGGATGACGTCAAGATTTACACCGTCTCCGCACAGTGCTGCAGCACTTTGTACTGGTCAAACATACTGCACACTGACTCACAGAAAAGGAACAGAGGACAGAAACAGGCAAAAACTCAGATCCTTATAATCCACCACTGCCAGAAATTTGAGATGAACAGAATGTCATTTCATCATTGCTGCTGCCATGGCTGATCGTCTGACTGCACCTCATTGTGAATAATTGCTGACAAAATCTTGGGAAGCCCTGCAGTGGACCCCCTCTTTCCCCTCAGTCCCCGTCACATCACATCATCGAGAAATCACTGGGGGGCTGCGAGCCTGACGAGCACACACTTTCCTCATCTCCTATCTCAGTCTATTAGGAGTCATTCTCTGGGGCAGCAGAGCAGACCTATCAGCATCCACTGGGCTGCTTTCTACACCAGGGTCCCATCTGATATAATTGCAGTATAGACTGGCATAGATTCAGCCGCTCTAATTTCCCATTTTATTTCCTTAATGATCACTGGCAACGATACAGTAATAAATGATTCGCAGCCACATTATCTGGAGGAGCAAGTTTGTTCTAATATGTTTGAGCAGGGCCCTGTGGCAAACACGTGAAATGAAGGCCATCTAGAAACTAACAGGGTCTGCAGTCTAAAAACAATGATGCCCACCACCCACCATCACCCACTAATGAAGCTTTCCATCAAATTAATGAGAGTTTTAATCATTGCTCACAGTGGTCTATCCTCGTCGTGCTCTATCCATTATACTGGCCTGTCACCTTCAAGGAGCTACAGAATATTCCAAATCCTCTCTCAAATGTCTTTCGGCGTGACATTTACATTGTGCTTAAGCACTTTTTTCCTCTCCCTCTCACCCTCTACTCCCAAAGTTATGCATGACACAGCTCAGCGTTTGCACTTCATGGCATCTGAACATGCGCAATGTCACCGTTTACTGGGCACGCTCGCTCATGCCATCTGCCGCTTTGCGAGAGAGTGCTGTTAGCATCAGTTTTCAGGAAAGACAGGCTGAAGGACAGAGGGCAACATTCATTTACACACCCGAAAACCACTCAAACTCATTAATACACAGTGACCAACCCAAAACATCAAATTTATACTACACACACCGACATACACAAATGCAACGCAGGGCATCAAACGGTGTTCTGGTAGAGAATAAATAACGTGTGTGTGTTCGTGAGAGTGCAATTATATTTGAATTAGAGTTGTAATGTCAAACCAAGCCACTGATAGCGAGTCAAGGCCTGTTGGTAAGCGATGACTGTCGGGGAAACAATTTCCTCCTTTGCTCAACAACTTTTGACAAGGCCACACAGAGAGGAATGTTTGTGTGCGGCAGCTCTGTGGACACACACCCAGAATATGGTGAACTCACACGTCATAGACGGCTTGTCATATATTTTAACTGTACACTACACTGTAATCAATCTCAAGTCATAAGGTCCCCTCACTCAGTTGATGAGTACATGTATATGTAAATGAATGACCTTTAAACATACGGTTACAGACTAACATCACTCATCATTAACATGCTATAGAGGCAAGTAATTACTACCTTCAACCACATGTTCGGGTTTCAGCCTTATTAATTATACCGACATGGGTCGTTCCATTTGAGATACAACCTCCAGTGGGTGGTGATTCACTCTGAAGTTGGAATTCATTAGGAAAGTTAGTGCAGCTGACGCCAGGAGAGGAGCTAAATGAAGTTCGCCAAAGGCAATTGTAGCGTTTCCAATTTTGTTGCACTTTTGAGGACTGCTTTCATGAGCAACCATCTGTTCCGTAGCTTTGTCAAATAAATGTCCATAAAATGTGCCATAAACATGAAACCTGAGGAGGACTATTTTTCCTCGCACAAGTCATTAAGTTTCTCATCGCCATAGACAGAAAAGAACTCAAAAGCCATCTCCATCGACAAGAACACTAATGAGATTTGGTGCCATTTTCACAGCTTGAGGTAATTCATTGCAAGGTTTTATGACTGCATTATCCTGTTATATATTTCCCGTCTTTTTGTTGCTTTGTTTTTTCAGACACCTAGCTGGCATTCTGCATCAAATGCCTCTCTGAGTGACAGCAGCTTTACACCAATCCCTCTTCATCAAATCAATGGCAGGGAGAGTGAGGTTAATGGCATGTCAGGTTTTCCAGATATCGTCTTTGCGCAGACAGAAGACAGCAGGAAATGCTATTCATGAAAAAAAAAAACCTGTAATCTATGTGAGGACACTTACAACTGAGTGTCTCTGCTGGGATTTTGACAGGACCACGTCTTAACAATAAAAGAACACAATGGTGGAAATTATCTCTTTTCCTTAGAGCTTGCTTGATCTTGCAAAGCCTATCCATCCATCCACCATCCCTCCACCATCCGTCCATTTTTTCCTGCCTATTCAGGTGGAATCACAGTGGCAGCAGGTTACCTAGGCGTACCTCTCCTGAACAATGCTTTCCATCTCCTCTTGTGGGGCTTTCCCATTGGCACTTCAGGCCGCATACGTGAACCGTCCTTTTTGTTTCAGACACTATCCAGAGCTCATGAACATCAGTGTGGACAGGAATGTGGATTGACTCTCATCGCGGCAGCTTCACACTTGGCTGCAAACGACTCCCATGCCTGCTCAGGTTCGACGGTTTGATGAAGTCAACAGAATCACTACTTTGTCTGTGCCTTGAGATCCTGTCCATCAATATCACAAACAAGGTGGACAAGGTTGGAATTTCTTCAGTTACATAATTCCAGGGCTATTGATATGTATTCATAAACATGAGTGCAGCATAATGTCATAAACCTAGCACTCAATCATACTCTTAAAAGGAGAGCAGTGACATTTGAAGAACCTCTCGCAAAACTCATGCCAAAGACACCTTTTTGCATACATTACCCTAATTGAAGAGGGTAAAATATTACGCAGAAGCCTTTTGACATTTCCAAATAACTGAGATAAAAAAAAGTGTCTTTCCAAGTTATGCAAATCCTGTCTTTATTCCATACATTTAAGTTGTGAATCTTCTGCGACTCTTTGTTGAGACATCTGCATGTTTTTAAATAATGACTTGGAAATTAAATGTAGAAACAGTTTAGCTGATAGCAGTCTGTGAACAGCACAACATGTACAAGCAATGTTGTACCTCAGTATAGGTTTAAAAACTGCTTCACTGAGGAACTTGGTCTTGGTCTCTGGCAGTTATCCCTCTTTCTCTTTCAGCTTCAATTATCTGAAACCTTTGTGGAGTGCAGTGAGAGGCTGAGCAGAAAGTCAAATTATGCTTTAAGAGTGAGGGTGCAAATAAGTTAAATGTAGGGCAGTTTGTGGAGGACATTCAGACTAGTGAATACAACATCAAACTCAATCTCTAGAGGTGGATGTCAACGTTTTGTGTAAAAATTGTGCCCCTCCCTTTAATGCTTGGAGTGCTTTAAAGTGAAACTCTCGCCAAAAAGCAACCGAGGCTTTATTTGTGATTAAATATGCGACCTAACAGGTAGGAGGTCCACCATTATTCTCCTGCCTGTTAGGTCACACTCAGTGATCGACACTTTTTGTCTTCCATGACAGCAGCGCGCCAGAGATCCAGCTCCTGCAGTGAGTAGTTCAAAAACCTTCTTTTTTGTAAAAACTGTGTACACAAACAATGTTTTCAATGCTCATGTTCATGTGTAGAGACCCTGGTGATACTACGAGCAAAGTTTCATGTTGTGCCGAGCTTTCTTAGTGTTTTAAAAATAGCGATTTTGATGCCAGCGTGCCAGTGCCCCGTGCACTCCACTGAAAATTAGCTTGCCCAAAAACGAAACTACGGTAAATCTTAATAGTGCCTCTTTTGTCATAATTATGTTTTTGCATGAAGGTTTGACTCATATTCAATCACAAATAAAGCCTTGGTTGCTTTGTGGCGAGAGTTTCATTTTAACGTTTGTGGCACACGCTGCCAACTTCTGACACAACATGAATGTACCGTTATTTTGGCCATTGGGGCTTTTCGGTGTGGTGTGTATATGTTGATATATAATGTGCTGTTTTGTAGGTTAAATATATTCGTTGACTTATCAGGTTCATCATGCAGCATAAATATCATCTGAATATTTTTTTCTGTATACGGTATACTCACTCACTTTCAAGGTCAAGTACATTTTACACTTTTACACTAATTAACTTTATTATATATTTATTTGAGTGAAATTTTCTGGTAGTATTTTCATCACCGTTGCTGTGTACACATTCCATTTTTATATCAGGAATTAGGAATGCATGTCATATGTGTCACTGCATGCACGTGTGCAAGCTGAACACTCAGGAGCTGAGTAATGCAGATGTCTGGGCTCTTGTCAGTGTTAATGAAGCATTTATTGTGCAAGTAGTGTCTCTCTAATACACTGACAATTGGATGTTAACGCTATACACAGAAAAACGAAAGCCCTACTGAGCACAGACAATCCGCACTCACGCGTAAAAATTGTAATTACAGTGCACAGTAATTCACGGCAATGCCATGTTACCTTAGTACGCCTGAGGTTTGTTATCAGGAAAGTCAATGGTGGGAACACACAATATCCTAGTTACAATGGACATTTCTAAAGCAATTCATGAACTGTCTGGTTGTCACAAGTACAGGGAGGAGGCATAAATTTGCTGCATCTCGCCCACTGTAGAAAAAAGCTTAGGCTTTTGCTTTTAAAATTCTCTATTAATGAATGTACCAGCCATCACAGTACTGCACTGATCGGAGGACTGCACGTGGGGCCGATCCGAGAGAGGTGTGGGCTATTCACCTTGCTCTAAGGTGCTTGTGAAATAGAGTTTTTAAACACATTTTAAATAAAAACACCCAGTAGCACATGCTGTGCAGATGCTGGTCCGGAGTACTCACGTCTTTACATTCCAATTCAAGCCCTGGCTAATAATATTAAAAGCATGAGTAGTCTTGTCATGTCTCCGTCGCTCTGCTCATCTACTTTTTACACAAATAGCCTCCCGATATTCTTAATCCTGTTTAATATCTAATGTCAATGGCTGAGGAGGCTTTTCGTGAATAGAATTACAGAACACCACCAGACCATGGACTCAGTCGCGTTTTAACATGCCAATCTTGGCTGCTCATTAATGATGTATAGAGAAAGCAAATCCTCCACACTAAATGATATAATAGCTCTAACCCCTTCTTGATCTTCTGGATAAGTCCTCCTTGAAGATTAATATATTTTTGTATTTTTAATTATCATGAGGATAAAATCTTTGCTTAACCGAAATGATTATCCTGACATCGTGTAAAACGTTGTGATGAGCTTCAGATGGAAAAGCATGCCCTTTGTGTTGAGGCGCCGAAGTAGTCAATAATCCTGTGAATGCTTGACCAACCCCGTTTGGCTCAAACACGCTGACCCTCAACTACAGGAATGGGTAAGTCATTAAATGTGATATGACTGACCTTCTCTCATAACCTTTGGATGCTGAGTAAATAAACATTATCATGCCTCATGAGAAGTGGTTAAAATACAATCAGTGGCAGAATAAAATATCTAATGTTTTCTCCAAAACGTATTTCAAACATTATCAGCAGATTTTCAAACTCAGAGCCAAATCAAACTTTGGGGAAGTCAGTAACATTCACAAAGTATTAAAAAAATACTAGCGCTAGGTAAACAAAGAGGCTGCTAGATATTAAGAAAGAAGATTCAGTTGATTGATTTACACTGCATTGGATGTATGTTAAATCAGGCACTAACCTAATCAAAATAAATCAAGTGTATTGTTATTTTACTGTTTGCATTTGCATGTTCCTGGTCGGGCTCCAGCTCTTCCTATAGAAGCTCTTGAACATCACACCACAACTGTAAAAAAGACTGAACAGCCCTTGTGTTATACCTCTATTAGACATAGCTATAGTTTTGTTAACGTTTCCTGTTGGAGAAGGGTTTTATTTTGCTGTAACCAATTGCTAGTATGTGATGTATCTAGCTGACATCACTTGACACTAATGCTACAGTATACTCACATTAACCAGTGGACAGTAAGCATAACCTAACTTTACTAACTTTGTTTTAACTTTATATAGAAAGGCAAATTGATGATATCTGTAATTTATGCAAAGAGCATTGGCTGGTTGACTCAGCCTTAACGCAAAACAATGCAATGTACAGAGTCATTAAACAGTGATTGGCTGGCTAATACATGCTAGCTCGTTAAGTCACATAACTTGTTTCAGTGGAACAGACATTAAGCTAAAGACATGTCATCATAAAGTGTAGAAATATGAGTCGAAACAGAAGCAGAATTGTAACAGCAACTAATATAATAGCTGTTGTATGATGACAATAATGGCTACCAGTATTTCTAGGCTGTCTTTGTCTCCATGAATGCTAGAATAATAAGGCCATCTTTAATTTGATAGAATGAGAAGATAAATGTTGAATGTGTATCTATTATATGATTATGTGCATTTCAGTGTATTTTAGCAGCGCTTAAAAGCAACAATACAACTGCTGATAACATCTCAGGTCAAGAGATGACGAATAGAAGCCATAACCATGACCACATAGCAAATGTCCTCCCCTGAGATTTTGCTGAAAGCTCTGGAAAAAGCCTCTAAGTGGACCTTTACAGACTGCTGCTAACTGTATTGAGGATGTGTCAAAGTTGGACTGACTAAATCTGACACAGCAAGTATAACATGTTGGAAAAATGTAAATTCTAACACTCTAACACTGTTTATTGTCTGTGTAGAATACAAAAATAAACCCAACCAGTCTGATGTGAACATCACACAGACACATCGCTACAATGGGCTTCTCATTCGCTTTACCACTTTTCAGAATGGAGCTGAAAGTGACATTTTCTCCCATACACAAACACAACATGAAAAAGGCATGAATTGGGGCCAAAGGCAAAGTTTTGATTCAGTTTCATGGCTGCTCAGCACTTCTCTACATAAGCAGCCCTTCAGCGCCACAACAAAGCAAAAAATGTGGTCCATTTAAGTCCAGGGGGAAGCTCTTGAACTACCGCAAGAAGATATGAGTGAGCTCAAAGGATAGACAGGGTGCAAGATGGTTTGAGAGAGATAAGTGGAGACTGGATCTGTATGTGTTTGTGTGTTTTAGAAACAATTGTGAGGGGAAACCTCAACTGCAAAAAGATAATACATGAGGTACTCCCATTTGCTCTTAATTTTTGCTCTTACTGGGAAGAATGCAACACGCAAATGTAAATCCCCAGGCAGTAGAAATGCAATTAAGGTAAGCTAGCCTGCTAGCAAGGTTAGTGCTGCTGATAGCGAAGTGCCAGGTAGCACCTCCAACACAGTTTCCCTCAGGACTCCCACACCGCCGGCTGCGCAATGAACCAGCAACCCCTACGAACACATCTCTTCCCAACACAGCCAGTGGTGATAAATTACCTAATCCCCCTATCCCCAGCCGTTTCTATTATACACCCTAGGCTTGTAAAGAACAGCTAGGAGGAGAGAAAGGGGGTTGAGCAAAGACAGCGAGGGGTGGGTGTGAAGCTGGAAAAAAAAAAAAGACTTATTGACAGAGACACAATGAGGTGGGAAGATGTGCAGGCCAAACAAAAGCAGGAATCAAAACCATGTATCTTCAGTATCAAAAGGACATGCGTGTCATTTTTTTGATGTTGAAAAAAGGAGCACTCAGAAGCACTTCGCACCACATTTCTAGACAATTATGTCTGACAAATCCATCTCAAGAGAGATCTGCAGATAGCTGCCGGTTTCTGAAAGTGTGCCATTTCAGACGAGCTGCAAACATTTTAAGAATGGACCAGTGAAAAAAGTATTTTTCTGATGTTAATGTGGCATTCATGTGAGCTTTGTCAAGCCACTCTACAGATGATTCTGCAGTGATTCCAGCACTGAACATGCACATCTCGGGCATAATTTCAGCTGAGCAGTGAAGCAGCTACTGGGGACAATGACATCAGTGCTCAAACCCTCCCGGAGGAATGCTTGTCGTCACTCACGCTGGCACACACACTGCTATGGAAACAGCAGGAGTGTGAGTGTGCATCGGGGTTAAAGGGATACCGCAAGGCACACACACAAACACACACACACACAGACACACACAGAAAGAAATAACTGAAAAACAAAGCGACAGGGGCAGTCCATTGAAAAACAATGCTGACACATGACCAAACTGTTCCTGACCAGCTGTGTAAGGCAGCATGCGTTCACATTTTCCTCTTCACGAAAACACTGCAGGGGTCAACTGAGAACTTAATAACTCTCTGTCACTGTATAGGGAAAGTTAGCCGGCACTTTTTCCTTGTGATCATGAGAGAGGAAATGCAGCAGACTTTTCAGCGGGCTTTATCTTGGAAGCATATGACAGATGTATGGGTTTGGAGCAGAGTGCTCCCAGTGTATCCACTGTACCAGCTGACTGCTATGGAAACAGGAGGAGTGTGAGGGTATGTGTGCCAAAAGTTGAAAGGACATGACAGTCCATGGGCGCGCATGCTAATGCAGCCACCCATGCTTATGCATGTACACAAGCACAAAAAAAACACACATCTGTTACCTATCTATGTGTCAAACTGACTGTAAGAAAAGTTGGAAAAGGGGCAAACAGAGCAGCTGCAGCACACACACACAAAGACACACACACACAGCGGACACAGGGGACAGCATTCTACAGACTGGGCAGCCATTCAAACAGCTCTCGGTAACAGTAACCCACAGCAACCCTAAAACCACCCCCCTTTCCCTTCCTCCTCAAGAGACACAGATCCATTGCCCAGTTAAGGGAGAACCGAAGGAACTGGCAGACAGAGAGTGCCCGAGAGTGAAAGGAGGTTGTAACTTTACCCACTCTGCCCTTACTAAAGTGCAGCACTACCCTCTCTTAAAGGTTCAGGAGGTTAATTATTCAACATGAGAGGGGATTTGTGGGAGAACTGAGAGTGGACACAAGCCAGCAGAAACCCCTCACCTCTTTTGTTTAACTCATCCACTCACTGACTTTCAAATATGCACTTATTCCCACAGACAGGGAGGTTTTTTTTTCCTACTCAATCTTGGACATCATCCACACACATGTGCATAAAAATAAACTTGGGCACACACACTGAAAGATTAGACACAGCTGGATCAGAGTACACTCATCCTTCTACAAATGTTCACAGCTTTCCAGAACACAGTTAGTCTCGCTCCACTCTCCGATCGGCTCTCCTACCGTTGTGGTTGTGCTGCAGGGTCTCCAGCATGCTGGCAGACTCGGATGCCCCCAGCTCGGCCAGTCTGCGGCTGGTGGCGCTCAGCTCCGAGCGCAGGTTGGTCACCTCCTGGCTGGCGGACTGAATGGCCCCATCGATGCGCTGGGCCAACTGCTTGTTGTCATCCATCATTTTCAGGATTTTTGCCTGAGGAGGAGAGGGGAATCCAGACAAGGTGTCATGCTGACAAGTTGACCATTTCCTGTGAAGGAAGGTGTCCCCGAGTAAATCCCTCCTCTTTCCCTTTTCTCTCTGTCCTCGCTCCTTTTTTTGTGAGAAAGCCAAGTAAAATCCTCAAAGCAGTTTGTCCTTCCCCTTAAAGAGAGGCATCCGGCTCATGGGAAATGTGCATCTGCTTTGGAGATGGTGTATGTGTGGTGTGTGTGTGTGTGTGTGTGTGTGTGTGTGTGTGTGTGTGTGTGTGTGTGTGTGAGTGTGTGTGTGTGTGTGTGTGTGTGTGTGTGTGTGTGTGTGTGTGCGCACGTGTGTGTGTGTGTGTGTGTATGTCAGTGTGCGAGCATGCCTGTGTGTGTGTCCAAGAGTTCCGTAACAGCACCAGTGTGTGTGTGTGTGTTAGAGAGCCAGCACTGCCCCTGTGAAATGTGCTCCCTGCAGCTGACTGTTGAGAGGACACAGAGCATTGAGAGATGACAAGCACCTTTTTAAATGGACTGTACCATTTGCAGAGAAAGTGAAGGGGGAGGACCGAGCTAGACCATATGAGCACATGCTAGTCAGAGGTCCTCAGCACAGCTGTCTTGTGGAGATACTGCTGTAATGTTATGGGATTGTGTTTTAGACACAACTGAAGCGCAAGAAATGTCACTAAGCCTGTGAGAACGGACTTCAGTGAAATTCTGGGGCTTTTCCTCTTTCTCTCTCTCTGTGTATTCTCCATGCACCTCCCTCCGTGGACTCGTGGACAAAGGGAAGGAAATCATTAGTTTGACAAAGAAGCAGTTGTGGAGAGAAAACAATAATAGTTATGAAAACAAAGCTTTCATCACACTAGCACAGTGAGGTATTCCCTCTGCAAACAAATGCATTTTTGTAGCTCGACTGTATCGTTTGAGAAAAGTTAAACAGAACAGGCTGGCTTACTTTTCTGGCTAAAGCAAAGGAATGTGTATATTTGCTCATGCATTCAAGTGTGCAGAGGAGTCTAGCTGTGATGGATCTCGATCCAAACTGAATATTTTGAGGTCTATGAACCAAAATAATGTAGACATGACCAGCTGATAAATGGATCAACAGAAAATTGTTTGGCAATAAAAAAAAGTAATTAGAGGTCCAGTATGTAGGATTTAGAGCGATTTACTGGCAGGTATTAAATAACAATTTTCCAAGTTTTGTTTCATTGGTGTACAATCATTTGAAAATACAAATGTGCATTGTGTATTTGTTATCTTACAATGAGCCTTTTATATCCACAGAGGTAGCAGGTCCTCTCCAGAGTCCGCCATGTTGCACGATATTAGATATTATCCTATAATGTGATATTTTGCAGTCATTACGATTCCTTATAATATCAAATATCAAACAGCTGCACTTTCGGCTTTTACTCTGAAAGAAAATGCATGCTAGCAGAGGAGGTAATGTGTGCTGATGAGACCAAGCTGAGAGACGTAAGTACAGGTTTACTGGCCTGATGCAGCAGCATGAATGCAGCATTTTAACATACAAACATGGAGGACTTTGTTTCACCAGCTCAACAGTTCGACAATATATCTGGTTTAAAGCGGGAGAAAGAGGCGGTGGTGGCCAAGGGATCTGAATGAGGCTACATAATATTGACTACCACGATATTTGGGTGGGAGAATAACATAGAAGACTTTGGATAAGACATCATTGCTGATTCTAAAGAAATGTGATGGGCAACTCCTACAATAATCAATTAACTGGAAAAATTGTGATGAGATAGTGAAATACAAATAGTTGAAAGACGCAGCCGATAACCTACATGCCACATCTCAAAAAGACCTGCATCTTTCACTATATCTCATATCAAACCCTTCTATTAAAGTTCTGTTGTGCATTCCCTCTCTTCTCCTTTCATTAGACGAGGGAGAAGCTCCAAGTGTAGGTACCAGACACAGTCACCGCCAGCTGTTTACAGAAGAGGCTAATCACAGAATGTAAATGAAACATGGATACTTTTTTCTTCCCTTTGCAGGCCAACCGAAGGGTATTTTTCAAGTTGTTTAGCAATCAGGTTGTGAACACTTTTGCTTTTCTTGTATCTGAAACATTGGCAGGACAATGGCATTACTGCCATATGTCAAATATGCCTGAGAAATCAAATAAGAGACGAATGGCTACTTGATGCTTATTGGATGAAAAGGCCTTGCAATTGATCCAAAGTAGCTCAATACTGACACTGCAGAGCTGACACATGTTAACGTGGTTGTCAATAGGAATCAGATCAAACACTATAACCATAGAGAACTGAACAGATTTTTTTATTTCCTGGTGACTCCACATGGATCTTTATTTTGATTTAGTTTGACATACTGTCACATTGTTTCCACACACTGATCAGCATTTAACTATATTACAATATGAGTGATAATCTGATGACTGCTGTCAGACAGTTTGCTCATCATAGCAGAGACAACAATGTCAATCAGTTCTGCTCCACACCCACACAGTCCTGACTACAGAGAGGTGGAGTAAAAGACATAATATGTAACATTTCCACATTAAGCTGTCTAAGAATGCAAGAGCTTTGCTGTGTTTGGTAGTGTACTTTTACATCTCAAGTCCCAAATGTTTCCAACACTGTTCAAACTCACAGAAATGATTTATTCTATTCAGGGTAATGGTGCATCTCATTTGGTTGCCTGTCAATATAATTTCTGGGGAAACATCAGATGAATGTGAGAAAGGAAGCCGTGAATGGGGCTTACCATATCATGAAAACATTTGAACGTCAGATAGATTTTAATCGCAATGGTGGCTCTTTTACAGTGAAGACAGCAACTCCCATACTCCCACACTGATTCATGATGTTATCAAGCTACATCTGCTGTGTTTGATGTCACTGTTTCATATTGAGAGAGTTTGAAACTTGCATTAAATAGTAACTAGAGAGGTTTGTTTTCTTTACACTGACTTTAAATGTTGCTTATTTAGACATGAATATTTTATGCCACAGAGAATTGTCTGTTGCTGCATTAATCATTTATACTCACAATGGAGAAATGGAACTACATGTGATGTGAAAATTGTCTCTTATAGTATCAAACCACAGAGAACTATCATCACTGCAGTTCCCCTCAATCCTACGAGTGTTTACCCTCTTTAAGCCAACTGTTTTGCTTTTACGGCACCAAACTTTCTCTCATTGTTCAGTCTCACTGCTCTCAACAGTCTTATTGCCAGCTTCAGCCAACAGCTGTTTTCAGTGAAAAAGCTGTGGTCGACCAACTAAACACTCCCAGTCCAGCAGCAAACAGCAGACAGAAAAGTCGGCAAATATAGCTGGTGAACATTCTCAGCAGTTGGTGGAGGCCAAAAACAGAGCTAAAAGGAGAGTAAATATTTGATTTTCATTAGCCTAGTTGATAAAAACACAGATCCTAAGCCATTATACTACTGCTCTGTGACTGCTGGATGAGTAAATAAAATGAATAAATAATAAATAAATAATTCATAATAAATGCTATAATAAAGTGTTTATAGCTTGTTCTGCTCCCTCAGACAATGACATGACCAAGTATTCCGATCTCAACAAGACGAGTTCAAAGAGCTAAAATTCCTCCCCTCCACAAACCACAACATCAGCTTCAAACAGCTATTTGTGGATGGTAAAGATTAAGTATCTGGTTAAAGGGCACTTATGAACCCAAGACTTCTAGTTTAGCACTGTGCTACATCGCTGACTGCTAGAGTTTGAAAAGTTTCTGAGAAAAAGATATCTGTTCTCATGCTCGCAGTATCTAATCTCACAGCCCAAAAAAGACATTTTGACAGTATAGACTCTAATTGTTGGTTATTAAAAAAATAAGCACTTGTAATTATCCACAGTCATTTTCTTTGGGCCCCAAGGTACGGAGGAAAACTGCCCTGGTTCCCACCCAACACCCCAACTCAATCTTGCATTTCTCAGCTATAATCTGACATTCGGCTGTCAAAGCATGCCCACTCACTCAGCAAGAGGCCTACAGCTGTGATGTTATTGTTTCTCAAGGTTATGTGAACTTCCACCCTGTCCCATCATACATGTGGTAAGCAAGGATCCGCCACCACGTTGCACAAGCCAGGGTAGAGAGGAACTGCTATGCACTCCAGAAAATGTTATCCTAGCCTCCGGCACTCCGAGTTTGTGTGTGGGCCAAATATTGAGGTCTCAAATGAAACCTGACTGACCGTCCACTCCAGTATGTAAGCAAGGGGATGGGGAACAACACACACAAACACAGACACACTCCACCCGTTCATCCATCTGCCCAGACACAAGTCACCCCTCCCGCTCAGTAAATGAACATCATGTTGTTATTTATAGACGACCCTGCTGCCGCATATGATACATTAGTCACAGGGAAGAGCAGGCACAGACACACACACACACACACACACACACACACACACACACACACACACACACACACACACACACACACACACACACACACACACACACATTCACTAGGGGGCTAATAATCCCAAAGTCATTTGATGTTCATTAATGAAATTCATCTCTTGTCAGGTGTCATAAAAGTCTATTGGGCCCTTGTGGGTAATTAAGATGCTGTGGTGCCCAAGTTTGTAAGAGGATTTGTTTTTTTTATCTATTTATATGTCTTATATCCTACATTTACACCACTTGTCTTCCCTCTGGAGTGTCTATCCTGTCAGAAAACCGGCATATACTGTATGTTGGTACACACTTTTGCCTAGGGACTAGGTGTTAAGTATGAGGTGGCTGCTGTGCAGGCGGCTAAAGTGACATTAAGTGGGAAGAGGAGAAAAACATTCTTAATAAAGGCCTGAAACTCAATGTGACCATGTATCCTCTAATAGAAAGTATACATTAGCATGAATTAACTTGAAAAATTATGACTTTTTTTTTTATTTTACCCTGCATTTACTCTGAAACATGTTGGTGGCCATGTAGCAACTCATAACGTAATAACAGCTCTTAACGTAATAACGGCTCTTAACGTAATAACTGCAATGTAATAAATGTTCATAACGTAATAATCGACTCTTAATGTAATAAAATCATGAGCGCATAACGTAATAACGTCTTTGCGCATAACGTAATAATGTAATAACCTATTACGTTATGAGCTCCACTATATAGCAACTCATAATGTAATAAAACCTCATAATGTAATAATGTCTTATACTGTGAGAAAAGCTGCATTAACACTGTTTATCTAAAAAAGGAATGGTTTTCAGTACATTATATGTAAATTAGAGAAACTGAGAAGCCTTTTATTTGATGGTTCTGTATTCATTCATGTTTTGTGTGATCACCATGTTTCA